>VDFB02018340.1:0-86815 GCA_007258455.2 Sequoia sempervirens
GATCAACAAGGTGCTCGATAGTGTGAAGTATGCAGCACAGTGATGAGGTATTCTAATCTGGAAGAATCTTAGAGCAAAGAGAGTGTGGAGCAGGAAAAGAAGTCGATGGACAATTGTTGTATGAATTATTTGTAATCCCTAGGTTGCAGCCTAGAATTTATAATCCCTAGAGGCATATGTAATGTGTTTTAATATTATAATATAGTTGGGATGATCTTTGAAGGCTAGGTGTTTCCCTATTAGGGTTTTCCCAGGATAAATATTGTGTCTGGTGTTCATGAATGTCTTTGTTCTTTTTGTGGATTAACTGTTAAATTTCATTGTATATCTATGTGATCATGGAGTTGATAGTCTAGGCTGCAAGGTTGGACATTCCTTAACTGGATCCTCCCACCTTGGCTGCACCAAATTGTATCAAAGTTGGTTGTGAGTCTATTTGTTGGTTGTGGATTTGATAGTGTTGAAAGAAGTGCGAAACCCTAGAGAGATTGAGGCAAGATTTGGTTGTTTATCTAATTTTTTGCAATGGGGAAGAGTGGAAAGAGGATGAAGAAGAAAAATGAAACCCTAGTATGTAAAAGGGATACTTTGGAGGAGGAATTGTGCAAAATCAAGAAGTGTAATGTAGAATTAAGGGAGAGAAATGAAGAACTAGAAGCAAAGATGGATATGTTGGAAGACCTTAAAAATAAATTTGTAGAAGAATTCAAGATTGTTTTGGAGGAAAGTTTGAAAGAGTTGAATAAGGAGAATAGTTTGCAGAAGGAGATATCTGGTTTTAAGGAACATGTTGATCAGTTGGAGCAGTCACTTATAGCATGCTAGTAGGAGAATGAAATATTGAGATCTAAACTTGAAGTGTGCTAGTAGGAGAATGAAATATTGAGATCTAAACTTGAAGTGTGTGATGTTTCTTGTGATACTAATGATTTGTGTGATGCTACAAAATTTTCTTTAGGTGAAGTTGAAGGTAACATGGTATTGAAGCCTAAAATTGTTGGTGATGGAATTGGTTTCAAAATCATGCAAAGAATGGGATATGGAGGAAAAGGATTGGGAAAGTAGCAACAAGGAATTAATGAACCTATTGAACCAGTAATGAGACCAAAGAGTGAAGGCCTTGGATATGACCGAGGTAAGAATGGTATTTCAAGTTTGAATCAGAGAAGAGAAGGTATGTATTGTTCACATTGTAATAGGCATGGACATGAAAGAGATTTGTGTTGGGATCTACATCCTTGTAAGCTATGTGGATTGAGGAATCATTATGAGAAGATGTGTTGGAATACATTGAGAAGGAGAAATCCTATGATAGGTTATGAGTAGATGGATTATGGGTGGATTGATGGAGAAAAATGGAAACATGTTACTTGTGTGCTTAGAAGATTGTACAGATGGAAGAACTCACATGTTGGGGGAAAAGAGGAATCAAGATGTAGACCTTATGTAGAGCATAAAGGAGTTTGGAGGAAGAAAGAATCAAGTGTTGAGTGT
This sequence comes from Sequoia sempervirens, assembly GCA_007258455.2. Classification (NCBI taxonomy): domain Eukaryota; kingdom Viridiplantae; phylum Streptophyta; class Pinopsida; order Cupressales; family Cupressaceae; genus Sequoia; species Sequoia sempervirens. Next base: position 1,495 of record VDFB02018340.1, read on the forward strand.
CATCAAGAACATGATTTTAGAGAACCTAATGAAGGAGAAATAGTAAAAGATGTAGAGATAGTTTGTGCAGATGAAGAAGAGTCTGAATTAATTTATCCAGAGGAAGGGGAACCTTTGGAGGAATCAAATTTCCTTATGGAACTAGAAGAAGGTGAAGCATTGATCTTCTAGAGAAAGGTTATGTACCAGAATGAAGTAAATATGAATGAATAAATTGATCTTGAGGCTACTTGTGGAGAAGGTTTTCTTAGACCGCTGACTAGTGAGGTAGTGCAAGGCCTACAAGTAGAGTGCTGAACCTAGAAGGGCTTGAGGCAGTTTGTAGGGTGGACTTGAACAAAACACCGACCTTGAGGTAGTTGCAAGTACCTATGGACCGATCTTCAAACCCATTTGAGGAGATAATAATGGATTTGATACAGAAGAGGCTCACTTTTCAAATAACCCTAAGAGTTTGATGTAGGGGCATCCAGAAGCCTTCAAAAAGTTAAGGTAGCTGACAGTGAAGTTGTAGAGATGTAGGGTACCAGATTATTGAATTTGATTGTTAGATGTTGTGGATTAAAGGGTTTTTTTTGATGGTGTTTAGTATTTCCATGTTAAGTTTTAGGGATCCACATGAAGGATCAATCGAGTTGTGAAGATCTGTGTTGACAGTTGTTCAATTATTCCAGTTGGTGTTCCTAAGGGAAGATGCTGCGATTCCAGTATGTGGAGTTGTTGCAAATGTTGTTGTGGTGATTCATGAGGCTCGTGGATGTTTCCAAATCATGTTTTGTTGGTCCACATTGATCTGAGTGCCCATGATTGGCGATTTTCTTTTGTGAGGCCTTGTTTACCTTGTTCTTGGTTTACAGGGTGTTGTGACATATTGTGGATCTTTGAGGAATAATCTAGAAAGTGTTTGCATGATTGAGGATGTTGATTTGGGTCCTGATTTTGTTGTGGCTGACCTAGGTTGATTCGTATGGTAAATTGTTATTGTTTGGGGCTGACTTATCCGAGTTGACACATTATAGTTCTAGCTATTGTAATTGGGTCGACATGTTGAGGGTTGGACGATTCATGAATGATATAAATAAAGGATAAATGATTGTTCTAAAGCAACAAAAGATGAAAATATTGACAAGGTGCTTGATAGTGTGAAGTATGAAGCACAGTAATGAGGTATTCTAATACTAAAGAATCTTAGAGTAGAGATAGTGTGGAGCAGGAAAAGAAGTTAATGGAAAATTATTGTATAAATTATTTGTAATTCCTGGGCTATGGGTTAGAATATGTAAGCCCTAGAGGAACGTGTAATGTGTTTTGAGATTATAATATAGTGTGGATGATCTTTGAAGGATGGGTTTTTCCTTGTTATGGTTTTCCTAGGATAAATCTTGTGTTTGGTGTTCATGAATGTCTTTGTTCTTTCTATGGATTAATTGTTAAATTCTGTTACATATCTATGTGAACATGGAGTTGATAGTCTAGGCCACAAGGTTGTAAATTCCTTAACTAGATCCTCCCACCTTGGCTGCACCATGAGGTATGGTTTTTAGACAGTGGTTATAGCAACCACATGAGTAGTAATGAGAGTTTATTTTTTTCTTTGATAAAAATGGGGAACAATGAAATAGTTCTAGTTGTGGGAAAAGGGTCTATTATGTTTCACACCAAGCAAGGTAAGAAGGAGATTGAAAATGTATATTTTTCCCCTAGTATAAAGCAAAATCTCATGAGTATTGGACATCTGATCCAAAAAGTCTACAAAGTGTTGATGGAAAAGGGTGAATGCATCATTTATGAGAAGGATGGAAGCAAAAAAATAGTTGCAACAGTGCCAATGATAAAAAATAGAATGTTTCCCTTAAGTTTGGAAAGGTGTTTCTCAACTTAGTTTATAACTGCAACCTATAGGCATGGAAAATGTACAACATTACAATAGAAAAAAACCTTCAAGGTAGTCATTCAAGACCCTTCCAATCTTTGGCATCTTAGGCATGGACACTTACGCTATGCTGGTTTGAATATTTTATTAAAGAAGGGTATGGTTAGAGGTTTTCCAACCATAGCAGAGCCTAGGGGTAGATGTAAAGCCTGTATTTTAGGCAAGCAACTGATGCAGGAGCATCTAGTGGTGTAAGGGCAATCTTGCATCACCCAAAAATAGTTAAATTTAAATTTTTTGAGTTTTTAGATGTTTTTACATTTTTGGACACCCTTTTCATCATAATAAAATTCCTAATTTACGGTTTTTATTTTCTATTCTTGGGTTGAAAGATGTTGCAATTTTAGTTTCCTAGATTTACACCTGAAAAATCTTCTGAGTTGGATTTGAGGCACTTAGAGCTCCTAGAATGGCTCAGAAACTTGCCAAAATTGGTGTAGCAGATTTCAAGTGCATTCTTGACTTTGAGACCTTTCCAACGGTTCAAACGGTTCATGAATCGGAGCCCCGGATCAAAAGTTATGGCCCCAGGAAGTTGGCGCACTTTCTAGAAGATACAATTGCAAATGTTCTTTTGAAATTTGAACTTCAAGTTGTAATTTTTGGAGCCAAACCACCTAAACTAAAATTTTAATGTTGTTTTGGCTCCAATCTAAAGAGGAGCTCTATTTATGGGCTGGTTTCTAATTTTTTTGGGTAACTTTTTGGGGACAAGTTCACATATTGTGAAATGATTATTCTGTAGCTTTCTGTAACTTGCATGTGTTGTAGAACTTGAGGATTTGAGATCCTCTGCATGTAAGAAGCTCCATTTTCTGAATAATAAAATTATTCTCTGTTTGTGGGTTACTTTTGTGTCTCGGCTACAACCCCCGGGAGGTATCGAGCTTGCTGAGCGGTGGATAGATCACGAGGCGCCTCGCTGTGACATGGTGTGGGTCGAGGTCAAGAAAGATGCCTCCAAGAGTGATGCCTGGTAGGTTTGGTGGTGCCAAAGGTGGTCGAGGTGGAAAAAATGCTGGTGGAAGGGATGCACTGCAGCCCTCTAGAGATAGATTGATGTGTTACAAGAGCAGCTGAGAAGAGGGTTAAACCTGAGGAGGAAAGTGATGAAGGAAGGAAGAAGGTTTGATGTAGAAGAGGAAGAAGAAACAACTGATCAAGACCAAATGTGGCTAATAAGGGCCATTTCAAAGATCGGAAAAGACCTAGAGCAAAAGTCCCAGTTATTCTGGAAGTCTGAACCTGAAAGAGTTGATCGACTGGATCAATGAGCTAGAAGAATATTTTGAGTATGAGGAAATAGAGGACCCAGATCGGTTAAGTTTTGAAAATGAAGCTGAAGGGCTATGCCATTATTTGGTGGAAAGAGGTCCAGTTGGAAAGAAATCGAAGAGGAAAAAGAATATCACCATATGGGATCGCATGGTAGAGAACCTAAAAGCAGTTCATACCGGACACGAAGTTAGATCCGCAAAAATTGTAAGGGTTGAAGCAAGGAAGCAGATCTCGAAAGAATATACTAAGATTTTCACAAGATAATCATCAGAACGGGTCACACAGAGGCCAATAAGGAGAAGGTAGCCCGACATCTTAATGGTTACAACCAAGCATTCAGGAGGAGTTAAGCCTAGTCGAATGACCACCATTGAGGATGTGTATCAGTTTGTTCTGAAGGTGGAAGAGAAGTTGAACAAAAGATTTGATGGCAAGCAAAAAGGATGAGGAGGTCAAAGTGGAAGGGCAAGTGGAAGACCTTCAGGAAGCCGAAATGATGATGAAAAGAAAAGTGAAGATGTGGGTACCAGCTGAAGCCAAAAGAATGACAACTTCTACCACCCTCATGATCAAAACAGTGGTGATCAAAGAGGTAGAGGATGAAGGGAGATATGGACAAGGATCTGGAAGAGGTGGTTTTAGAGGAACGTGTTTCCAGTGTGGTGAAGAAGGCATCGAGCCTATGAATGTCCACAACACCAAGGAAGGGCAGACAAAAAAGAAGGTCGTAAGGAAGTGATGCAGACAAGAGGAGGCCCAATCTAACATTCAGATGATGTCAAAGGAGAAACCCTAGTGATTAGGAGAGCCCTAGTGACTCAAGAAAATGAACCAGAATAGAGGAAGAACTGTTTTCACACAAGGCAAGTGTGAAGGAAAATGTTGTGATGTCATTATTGAGGGTGGGAGCACCGATAATCTGGTGTTAAGGAGATGGTCACAAAGTTGAAGCTGAAGTAAAGACACCTACATCCGTATCGGATTGCCTGGTTGTAGAAAGACCACAAAGTTTTGGTCAATGAGCAGTGCCTAGTAAAGTTCAAGATCGGAGATACCATGATGAGGTACTCTGTGATATCATCCCCATGGATGCATGTCACATGTTGTTGGGGAGGCTGGGTTCGATAGGCGAGCTATACATATGGCCATGCAAACACTTATTCCTTGACAAAGGATGGGGTTCGTCACAAGTTGAAACCCCTGAAGGAGACCAAAGAAAAGGTATGCAGTAGTGCTAGAATTTGTTATGTAGATGGAAGAAATTTTTTAGAAGGTATGAAGCATGAGCGTGTGTGTTATGCATTGATTCCTAGAGTGAGTAAGGAGGATAGTGAGAAGGTTCCAGAAAGAAGTTTCTGGGATGTTGGATGAGTTTCAGGATATTGTTTCTGATAATGTACCTAAGGGTTTACCACCAATAAGGAAGATAGTCATCAGATTGACTTGATTCCTGGAGCCAGTTTGCCAAATAAGGCAGCTCATAGAATGACTCCAGCAGAAAATGAGGAGTTGAATAGACAAGTTCAAGAGTTGTTGAGAAAGGGTTTGATATAGGAGAGTTTGAGTCCATGTGCAGTACCTGCAGTACTAGCACCAAAGAAGGATGGGGAGTGGAGGATGTGTATAGATTCTCGAGCCATAAACAAGATAACAATTAAGTACAAATTTCCCCGCCAAGGATGGATGACCGATGGATTGTTTGAGTGGAGCTCAAGATTTCACAAAGATTGATCTGAAGAGTGGATATCACCAGATCCGGATTCGAGAGGGAGATGAATGGAAGACTGCCTTCAAGACCAAAGAGGGCCTGTACGAGTGGTTAGTCATGCCTTTTGGGCTAACCAATGCACCGAGCACATTCATGCGGCTCATGAATGAGGTACTAAAAGAATTTTGGAAAGTTTTGTTATTGTGTATTTAGATGATATTTTGATTTTCAGTAAGATGTTGGATGAGCATCTGATGCATATTCAGAGAGCCTTTGAGAAGTTAAGAGAAGAGAAATTGTGATTAATCTGAAGAAGTGCAGTTTTGTGAAGAGGAGTTAGTGTACTTGGGGTTTGTTGTCTCAGCAGAAGGTCTCAAGATGGACCCAGAGAAGGTGAAGGCTATTCTGAATGGCTACCCCAAGAACTACTACTAAGGTGAGATCTTTCCATGGTTTGGCTTGTTTTATAGAAAGTTCATTAGAAACTTCAAGAGTATTGTGGACCCTAACTGAAACAATGAGAGGGGATAGAAAAGAATTCAAGTGGAGCATTGGACGGCAAAAAGTTTTGAATTTGAAGCAGAAAGGTGACAAAGCAACCTATTCTAGCCCTCCCAGATTTCAACAAGGTGTTTCAGGTGGATTGTGATGCCAGTGGTTGTGCCATTGGAGCAAGATTGAGCCAAGAAGGTAAGCCCATTGTCTATTTTAGTGAAAAGTTAAATGATGCCAAGAGAAAGTATTCGTATATGATCAAGAATTTTATGCAATAGTTCAAGCATTAAAGAAATGGAGACATTATTTGTTGCCGAAGGAATTTGTTCTATATACTGATCATCAGGCCTTGCAGTACCTAAATAGTCGGGAAAATTAAATTAGAGGCATATGAAATGTGTAGAGTTTTTGTAGAGTTATACCTTTGTTTTGAAATATAGGAGTGGGAAGTCAAATAGGGTTGCAGATGCCTTAAGTAGGAGGCATACATTGATGACAAAGATGTAGATTGAAGTGGTTGGGTTCAATGAACTTAAGACAATGTATGCAGAAGATCCTGATTTTGCAGAAACTTGGAAAGCTTGCAAGGAACCTGTTACAGTGGATAGGACAAGATGGCTGGATTTCATAATCCAGGATGGCATGTTATTTAAGGGAAGTCAATTATGTATCCCAAGAAGTTCCATGAGGGAGAACCTGATAAAGGAGAAGCATAGTGGAGGAATGGCAGGACATTTTGGTCGGGATAAGACCATTGCCATTATCAGTGAGCATTATTATTGGTCTCAGTTGTCACAGGATGTGAAGAAGTTTGTACAAAGCTGTAGGGTATGTCAGATGGCTAAAGGAGTGAGCTAGAATACATGATTATATCAGCCCTTACCTATACCAGAGAGGCCATAGGAGGATATAAGTATGGACTTTGTTCTTGGTTTTCCAAGGACACAATGAGGGAATGATTCAGTCTTTTGTGGTGGTTGATAGGTTTTTGAAGATGGCACATTTCATTCCATGTCAGAAGACCCATGATGTAGTCCACATTGCTGACTTGTTCTTCAAAGAGGTGGTGAGGCTACATGGTTTTCCAAAGAGTATTGTTTCAGATCGTGACACCAAATTCATGGGGTACTTTTGGAGGAACTTGTGGAAGAAGCTGAATACAGAGCTGAAGTTCAGTTTTGCACACCATCCACAAATAGATGGGCAGAAAGAGGTTGTTAATAGGAGTCTGGGTAACCTACTGAGATGTTTGGTAGGAGATAAATCCAAGTGATGGGACTTGATCTTACCCTAGGCAGATTTTTCTTACAACAATTCTGTCAACAAAAGCATTGGTAGATCACCGTTCTAGATTGTGTATGGAGGTAGCCCCAAAACAGCTCCAGAATTGAGGAAGATGGACCAAGAGAAGAAAATAAGTGCTGAAGCAAAATATTTTGCAGAACACATCAAGGATATACATGAGAAGGTAAGAGAACATATTAACAAGATGAATATGCAGTATAAGGCTAAGGCAGATTAGAAGAGGAGGTATAAGGAGTTTTAGATTGGCGATGGAATAATGGTCCACTTGAGGAAAGAAAGGTTTCCCGTGGGAACCTATAATAAATTGAAGATGAAGAAATTCAGTCCTTGTAATATTTTGAAGAAGCATGATTCAGGGAATGCATATGAGGTAGAGTTGCCTGATGGAATCAACATTTCCCCTGTGTTCAACATTTCAGATTTGACAGTATCATGAAGGTGGAAAGAGGAAGCACCAGCAATAGGACAGTATGGCATTCTAGCACCTACTTTAGAAAGGGAGGAGATTGAAGAAATCTTAGATAGTCGTGTGGGAAGGAGTACCGGAAACACGCAGTATGAAGAATATCTGGTGAAATGGAGAGGAAGGCCTATGGAAGATTCATCCTGGTTATCTAAGGCAGCGGTTGACCAGTTGAGTTTTCCTCAACCATCTGAGATGTGACAGGGTCACTTCTCAAATTACCCTGGGTGTCTGATGCAAGAGCATCTAGTGGTGTAAGGGCAATCTTGCATCACCCAAAAATAGTTAAATTTCAAGTTTCTCAATTTTTAGATGTTTTTACATTTTTGGATACCCTTTTTGTCATAATGAAATTCCCAATTTACAGTTTTTATTTCTATTCCTGGGTTGAAAGATATTGCAGTTTTAGTTTCCTAGATGTGCACTTGAAAATCTTCTGAGTTGGATTTGAGACACTTAGAGCTCCCAAAATGGCCCTGAAACTTGCCAAAATTGGTGCAGCAAATTTCAAGCACGTTCTTGACTTCGAGACCTTTCCAACGGTTCAAACGGTTCGTGAATTGGAGGCTCAGATCAAAAGTTATGGCCCCGGGAAGTTGGCGCACTTTCTAGAACATACAATTGCAAATGTTCTTTTGAAATTTGAACTTCAAGTTGTACTTTTTGGCGCCAAACTGCCTAAACTAAAATTTTAATGTTGTTTTGGCTCCAAACTAAAGAGGAGCTCTATTTATGGGCGGGTTTCTAATTTTTTTGGGTAACTTTTTGGGGACAAGTTCGCATATTGCGAAAGGGTTATTCTGTAGCTTTTTGTAACTTGCATGTGTTGTAGAACTTGGGGATTTGAGATCCTCTACATGTAAGAAGCTCCATTTTCTGAATAATAAAATTATTCTCTTGTTTGTGGGTTACTTTCTATGTCTCGGGTTGCGCCCTCATCAGCAACATAGGCATCCATTTCAATGAGACAATTCTAGAAGGGAAATAGCACCATTGGAGATGGATCACACTGACTTGTGTGGCCCTATGCAAACAATTTATATTAGTAAGAGCCAATATTTTATGACCTTCATAGATGAATATAGTCATAAGACATGGGTTTATTTCTTACAACATAAACCTGAAGTATTTGACAAGTTTAAAGTGTTTAAGGAGCAAACTGAAAAGGAAAGTGGACATTTCATCAAGGTCCTAAGGTCAGATAGAGGGGGAGAGTATACCTCTAATCAGCTTATGAATTTTTGCAAGCAACATGGCATTAAGAAGGAGCTAACAATAACCTATAATCCACAGCAAAATGGAGTGGTTGAGAGGAAAAATAGAACCATTGTGGAGATGGAAAGAAGTATGTTTAAAGACAAGAGACTTCCAAATGAATTTTGGGGTGAAGTTATAGCAACAATAATATATTTGATAAATAGAAGTCCTACTAAGGTAGTTTGTGACAAGATTCCACAAGAGGCATGGAAAAAATGCAAGTGGACGGTTCAAAATTTGAGTGTGTTCAGATGTGTGGCATATGCACTTGTGCCAAAAGAGAAGAAGAAAAAGTTGGATGACAAGGGTGAGAAGTGCATCTTCATGGGTTATAGTGAAGAGTCCAAAGCCTATAGGTTGTATAACCTAATCACCAAGAAAATAGTTATTAGTAGAGATGTGGAGTTCTTAGAGGATGAGTCATGGGATGGCTTGATAGTGTAAGTGTGAATAAGTAAAAAGTAAAACAACAACTAAAACACTTCTTAATAAGATATTAGATCAAGATTAACATGAATTAAACTAATTTAAAACACTGAAAAGCCTGAAGACATCTCATCATCTCCTATCTCCAAAGATTTATCAAGTTACAAAGGCTCTTAGATTTGTAAGCACCGTAACTGTTTAAAATGCCTATCTAGAGAATAGAATGGATGCTAAATGCAATGATGTGATGATTAAGAATGATTTCTAAGTGATGTGAAGCTACTGTAAACTATCCTAATGAAAATTGATAAAAGTAAGCTACAATAAAATTTAATGATGCTTCTGTGATATGAAATCTAATGATGCTATGATGCTATGATACTATTGCTAAAAATACTAATGCTATGCTTAAGATGCTTTAGTGCTAATTCCTGCAAAGTAAGTTTGCATAAATCTGGGATTTTCTTAGATGATTTTCATGCTTCAGAAGGCTGTATATATAGATTTCTGGCAGTACATTTGCATAGGGATAACACAGTAGAGGCTTGGATTGAATCTTGAGATTTGAGTGGTGAGAGATTGAGGATCTTGAGTTGATCATGGGGATTGTTCCTCCCCATGAAAACATCAGGCAAGATGATAGGAAAGATCGAAGAAAAAAGATTGAGAGGATTGCCTACAAGTTTGTCCCCGAAACTTTCATGTGAATGCCAATTGAATTAATTAGATTGAAAAATATAGTTTTATTGGTGAGTGAATAGAGGAATATTTGATTTATGCCTTTATTTGAATAATTTGATTTATTCAATTTAGCAAAATAGGAAGATTTAATTAAATAAAACAAATATTTGATATTTGCTTATTTAATAAAGAGGAATATGATAATAAAATAAATCTTTAGGATATCTTTATTTAATTAAGAGGAAATATGATAAGATAATTAAATTACACAAATTATTGAAGTTGTGTACTTAATTTAAGATAGAATTTAATGGGTAAAGTATAGAAGCATTAATAGTGAACTTAATATAAATAAATATTTCTATTTATTTACTAAGTAGATGAATTTAGGATTAATTAATCAAATAAATCATATTTAATTAATTATATTCTCTAGACCATTTTTAAGTGTATACATTTTCCCCCTCTTTGAAGTGATGTGTTTATGCATTGCTTTAAAGAAAATTTTGTGCTGTTGTTGCTAGTATTGATGGAAAAATTTTTTAGTGTGCCCCAGACATGATTTTCAGGTGATTGATGGATAAATGCCACCTCGGGAGATAAATTAATGATTTTTAAGATTTTTTGTAATTTTTCAAATTTTTATGATTTTTTGATGATTTTGATGTAGATTTGATGAATATGTAGTGATGAAATTTTTTTATCTCTTGATAATTGATTTAGAAAGTAGCCTAGGTTGTTTTTGAATTAATCTCCTCAAAAATTTATTTAAATATCCTACCGAAAAATCCTTCCTTTAATAACCTATAAAAGGTCAAAAGGGTCATTTTCATACTCGTTTGTGCATTTGACTTTTAAAAACTTTGTGAGAGAGCTTTTTGTGCCACTTGGAATGAGATGTCGATTCCCTATCACACCCACTGGTTCGAGCATGTACAATGTCACCAGCGGTTGGTAGCGTATGGACCTTCGGTATGTACCCTTTTTCCCCTCATTTTTTGCATTTTTAACTTGTTTTTTTGTGTAGTTATGGATTTTTAAATTTTCAAATTCTTTTAGCGCTTTGGTAGGATAGATTAGCACTTTGGTAGGATAGATTAGTGCTTTGGATAACTATTTTAGCGTGTTGGTAGGATAGATTAACACTTTTACAACTTTAGCGCTTAGGTCAGATTGTTTAGCACTTAAGCCTCTTGTTTTAGCACTTTGATATTTTTAGCGCTTTGACCCAAAGTTTTAGCATGTTTACCAAGTAATATAGTGCTTTTGTAGTTTTGACGCTTTGACCATCTGTAATAGTGCTTTTGATTGATGAAATTGCACGTCATGTTTTACCACTTTTAATGCCTATTTTAGTGCAGCGATGTCAGTTTGATGAAGTTTGTCAAATGTGTCCTTGATTTTGTTGATTTTCGATCGTGTCAGCCATTGCTTTGATTTGATTGATTATCTTGATTAAATATTGATGTTTGACCTCATGATAGGTGAGGTATGATGTTTGATTGATGATAATTATCCTCATGATAGCCGAAGAATAATTATAGTTTGATTGATGAACCTCATGATAGGCGAGGTTGATTTGATGCTTTGATTATTGATAATTATCCTCATAATAGGCAAGGAATAATTATAGTTTGATTGATGAACCTCATGATAAGCGAGGTTGATTTGATGATTTGAGTATTGACCTCATGATAGGTGAGGCTCAATGATGCTTGATAATTTCACCTCGTGATAGGTGAGGTTCAATGATGTTCGCTCATGAGATTTGTTCAAAAGTCTCACCAATAGCTGATTAGTTTTTATAGGATAATTGATGTTTAATGATTCGACAAAAAGTTTTGATTTTGAAAATTTCCTAATGATAGGAGGCGTTGGAGAACCTTCAAGTTTGAGAATGATTCCCATGGACATTTGACTTGATACCTCAGTTGGCACTGCCTAACATGACAATTATTACACGTTTCAGCCATTCTCTTTTATTCATGCCCCAAATTAGGATTAATCACAGTCTATTGATAGCACTAGTTGAGAGGTGGCATAATGAGCATAACACCTTTCATCTTCCTATCGGTGAGATGACAGTCACCCCAAAGGATGTCCGGCGGATTTTGCAGCTTCCCATCATTGGAGTTGTTATTTATGATTCTACAAAATAGGGTGGTACTGAGGCTCTTCAGAGGGTATTTCAAGATGCTTAGATTGCTAGAGAGTGGATTCCATGGCATGAGAGGGTCGATGTGTATGCCACTTTTCCCATAGTTCTTGTTGGTTTCATCAGTGGATTCCTTAGTCTTGATTGTAGGTCTAAGGGATTCTTTGTTGGTTGGGGATGACTTTTGGAGAGTATGGTTGTTCATGACACCAAATTTTCTTGGGGTATGTGCATGCTGGCCCACTTATATCATGATTTACATTTGGTTGTATATCTAAGAGGTTGTAGTTTGTTAGCTGGTGTCACTTTGCTTCAGGTGTGGGCTTGGGAACACATAGCTATTACCTGTCCAGTTTTAGTTAAACAAAGACCTCCTATGAGACCTTATGTGTTCAGATATGTTGGCCGCCTTACTCAGTCTAGACTGGGTAAGTTAGAGTACTGGAGGAGAGTGATTGATGACATGGATTCTGTGACATGGCGTCCGTATCTAGACTGTGAGCATTGGGATGAGGATGATATTCAAATGCATTTTCTGTGTTAGTCGATGATATTGATTGGTTAGACTCGTTGGGTACTTGAGAGATTTCTAATCAGATGGGTATAGGTAGTATGGGAATGTTTAGAGTATGCCCTAGGTTGTTGCTCATTACACTTGGCATCAGCTAGATTTTGGAGATTGGGGGCCTGGTTTATCATATGATGCTATTGTTTAGGAGTTTTAGGCCTTGCAACCATTTCAGTGGGACATTCGCCTGGACATTGTTGAGCCACCAGTTACAATTGACTATGCCGAGTTTTTGGCTTTGCACCCTTTTCCATGTCTTACCATTCCTGATGAGCCTGCTCCATTACCGATAAAGGAGGATGTTGCTATTGCATGTGGTCATAGGCAGAGGAGAGCAGAGGTTGAGGTTGAGGTGGATGTTGATGTTGGTGTTGGTGGTGAGGAGGATGTTGATGTTTCAGAGGATGCTGGTGAGGAGGAGGATGTTGGTGAGGAGGAGGGTAGTGGAGAGGAGAGGGATAGTGGAGAGGAGAGAAGCAGTGATGATTATAGATTTGACAGTGGTGAGGTTCTTGGTGGGTCAGGTCCTACATGAGATATGCTAGAGGATACAATGCCTCGTAAGAGGCAAACCGTGAGGGATATTTCAGAGCAATTGTAGATAACAGACCTATAGGTGCAATTAGAGACTATTCAAGAGTAATTTCTTTAGGCTCAGGGTTTACTAGAGCAGACTTAGGCTCAGATGCAGGAATAGACCTAGTCACATTCAAAGGCTTTATCATCAATGCAGGCTCAGTTGGCCATGACACAGTCACAAATTTTAGCATTGATGACTGAGAGGGATATTGCTAGGAAAACAACAGGTTCATCATAGGCTCAGATTACATCCCTGACTATTGAGAGGGATACTACTAGATTTACAGTAGAGGGTGCTTAGGATACAATTGAGAGAGTATAGAGGTTGGTAGATGGTACATCTTTAGCAGATTATATGAGAGAGGTTTCCTAGATTGGTGGGGAGGTGCAGTACTATAGAGAAAAATATTATGATGCCATCCCTTCTGAGTAGAGATTGAGTTACAGACAGTCTCAATTTGGTAGGACCCAATCTAGGACTATCAGTGCGGGTGTGACATAACCTCCTTAGAGAGATCCCTGAGATCCTTGTGCTTTTGGTGGTAGAGGTCCTGATCTTGCGATGCCTACACCATTTGGAGCCAGCAACACATGATTGTTGTCCATGTTATATTTGAGATGTGATGTATACTTCGATTATTTTGATATACAACCATTTTTGATATTATCTCCATTTCAGACTTCATTGTATACTTGACATTGTGATTTTGATCTATATGATATGCAACAAATTTTTATCGATGCATTATCTATTCTATATGATATTATGATGGATGCATTTGTTATGATGTTCTATATGCTATGTGATGATTCTTTTGTTATGATGTGATGGATGTAGTTTATGATCATGATGATATGCTTTGATATGATGTTCTTACTTATGATGTGCATAATTAATGTATAGATGCATGATGTATGGATGATGTATGGATTTATGGTGTAATTACATATATGATCATGGGTAGGATGTGTTTAAATGATATACTATATGTGATGTAAATATATGATGTAGTAAATGAATGAAAATGATGAATGATATATGATGTAAATAAATTCATGAAAATGATGATTGTATGCCATGTGTTAGGATTTGATGGATGAATGAAAAATGTAATGATAAAGATTTATTTTTGTGATTTTCTTTTTGCAATATTTTATGTGATATGGAAATTATGATATGATGAATGCTAAATGATTTGATTCATGTATGAATGATGAAATGATGATTAAATGTTTTCTAATGGATGCAAATGAACATGATGATGTTTTTTTCAAGTATACTCAATCTAATTATGAGAAAAGATAATTGTTATTATGAATGGTTCACCAATTTTATAACAAACACTATGTAGATGTAATACTATCATGAATGCAATCTAATTTTACTGTGCAAATCTATATGCAAACAGTGGCTTTAATAGTACTTTTGTACTTTGTACCATCATTGAGCTTTTAAAATGTTGAAAGTGAGTACAAGCATCAAAGGTATAATGTAAACCAATGATGATCTGAGTACTGCTTTCATGATTTTTGATATTGCAAGCGAACACAAGCATTGAGGTATAATTAAACTGAGATGACTTGAGCATTTCTTGTGTAAAGAGACAAGAATTAACCACTTTCCTATGTGAATTGGAATGTCATTAGTGATACTTTGTGGAGCATGTCTCGCGACAATTCGCATAGTAATGATGATTAACTCACAAACAACAAAAAAAGAAAATACCATTCTCCTTCCTAGCTTCTCTAGTTCAATACATCATTGAGTTTCTCTATAGAAATGATAACAATGATCAAAGTACAACATATCTAAATTTTGCTTAAAGTATTTCGATCATTTTTTTAGATTAGATCATCCATCCTGATTTTGTGATGTTTTTGTGTTTTTGACATTTTGGATCAAACCTAACCTAAAGACCTATCCTAGGGGCCTTAGGGGCTGATCAAAGATTAGCCTTGCCTACATTATACACACAAAGACCATGTAGTTCGATTGACATAGACTCAATTTTTGTCTTTTTCGATATTAACCTTTTTGACTTGTTTTTTGGATTTTCCATTGTGATATGGATGTTCGATGTGTTTTCGATGATGATTGATATTCCATGTTGTGTTGTTTTTTCCTAACTGTTGTTTGTCCATTTGATTAAGCTCCATGTTTATGTTCCCCCAATTATTTTTAGATGTTTCCCCCAAGCTAGGTGAGACATGACCACGTGATATGACAATAGATGTAAAATGATGGTGGAAGTAATGACCATGACATGTTTCCAAATAGATGGGAGAGTTTATTTGAATCATAAATAACACCTGTTACTAGGTTTTCACCATATGTTTTTATTGCAGTTTTTCATTCTTTTTGATTTTTTTGTATTTTTGTATTTTTTTTAAATTTTTTTTTGTATTTTTCTATCACCAGGGTGCCTATTTGTCAAGTTTTCATCAAGGTAACCATTTTCAAAAACTAATTCATGCACTAAGTGATTCAGGTATAAAAAATTCTGAGATAGATATTGTTGATAGGTTCATCAAAAAAATCCCCTTTTGGTGTAGACAATTGATATGCTTCTGATCCATACATTGATATGATTACAAAGGGACCTAACCTGTTAGGTTCAAACTTCCCTTTCTTTTTTCTATCCTACTAATTCCTAGGGTTTCATTTAGGACCAAGTCTCCAATTCGAAAGACTCTAGGTTTTACCCTATGATTGTAACTCCTTGACATTCTTTGCTAGTAGGCCTTCAAATGATTGATAGCTTGCTAGCAACATTCATCCAGAAATTCCAGTTCTTGTAGCCTAGAAACTCTATAATCCTCATTTGTAATGATACCCTTTAGTGAGACACGGAGTGATGGTATTTCTACTTCAATTGGTAAGATGGCTTCTGATCCATACACTAAGGCATATGGTGTAGCTCCTGTTGGTGTTCTGATGCTGGTTATGTATTCCCATAGTGTAGGATTTAGGAGAACATGCCAATCACATCCAACATCATTTACCATTTTCTTTAGTATTTTTAGAATTGTCTTGTTTGAGGCCTCTGCTTGGCCATTTCCCTAAGGATAGTATAGTGTTGAGAAATGATGTTGGATATGGAATTGTTCACATGATTCTTGGATGTCCTAATTTTTAAAATGCCTTCCATTATCTGTGACAATGGATTGAGGTACCCCATATTGATAGATGAGATAGTTGAGTATGAAGATGAGATCTGATTTCCAATGACTATTGTTAAAGGAACTGCTTCTATCCATTTCGTAAAATATTCGGTTGCTGTGATGATGAACTTGTGTCCATGGGATGAAGATAGATTTATTTTACTTATGAGGTCTAGTCCCCACTGAAAAAAGGGCCATGTTGATATGAAGGGTTGTAACTCTTGTGCTGACACATGAATTAGATTACCATGAATCTGGCATTTCTCACACTTTTTAACATGTTGATAGGCCTCCTTCTCCATGTTCATCCAATAATACCCTAAACGAAGGAGTTTCTTAGCTAGGTTTAGCCCACTTGAATGGGTCCCACAAATACCTTCACGGACCTTTCATAAGGATGTTTCAGATTCATGATGTTCAAGACACAGAAGAAGAGTACCATCTAGACCTCGATGGTAAAGGGTGTTAGCTATCAATGTATGTCACACAGATTGATGGATAAAGTTATGCTTTTGGTTTTTAGAGAGATCAAGATGAAGAATATTATCTTTGAGGTAAGTTTAGATCTCTCCATATTGTGAGGTTTGAGTGTCGGTTATTTGGCATATAGTCTGTGAATCAAGATTATCGTATGCATGGTTTGATACTTGTTCCACCGTAAAATCATAACAACCTTTCTTTTCTGGTAATTGCAAAAGGGAAGCAATTGTCACCATGACATCCATGACTTTGTTCTCTGCCCTTGGTATTTGATCGAACTTGTTATCCATGAAGTAATTTTTAAGATCGTCTATCATTTTCTTATAAGGCATGAGCTTCTCATCCTTTGTTTGATACTCATCATTTACTTGATAGATGACAAGCTGTGAGTCTCCATATACTTGCATTTCTATAATTTTCCATTCAATAGGTACCTTGATGCCGATAATCAATGCTTCATACTTAGCTATATTGTTGGTACATGGAAACATTAACCTATAAGATCTTGGTATGGTGTGTCCTTGAGGTGGGACAAATAGAATTCCCACACTAGCTCCTCTTTGTGTTTATGATCCATCAAAATAGAGCCTTCGTTGTTGAGTTGTAATGTTTAGAATGTCAGAATTTGGAAATTCAATGTTCATTGGATGATGATCCTGTAATGGAGCTTTAGCTAGTTGATCCGCTATTACCCATCCTTTGATGGATCTCTTGTTGACATATTGGATATCAAACTCACTCAAGATCATGACCCATTTTTTAAGTCTCCCTGTTAGAGCAACTTTAGCTAGTAGATATTTTAATGGGTCTATTTTTGCTATGAATCTGACTGTATGAGTCAACATGTAGTGTCGCAACTGCTGGGTTGTAAATACCACTGCCAAACAAGATTTTTCTATGAATGTATATTTTATTTCATATTCGTTGAGAGGCTTGCTGATGTAGTAAATTGCTTGTTCTTTTCCTTCAGAATCCTCCTATGCCAATAGAGCTCCTAAAGATATGTCAGTTGTTGTGATATACAATAACAATGGTCTTTCTACTATAGGTGCCATGAGTATTGGAGGTGACACCAAATACTTCTTTATTTGATTAAAAGTTGTTTCATAGTTATGATCCCATTTGAATAAAACATTCTTATCAAGTAGATGATTAAATGGGTGACTCTTGTTTGCCAGATGGGAGATAAATCTCTTGATAGATTGTAATCTACCTTGTAGGGAGCGTAATTGACTAATATTTTTAGGTGGTGACATCTCCATTATTGCTTTAACCTTAGTTGGATCCACTTCAATACCTTTCTTTGACACTATGTAACCAAGGAGTTTTGCTAATGTTACCCCGAACACACATTTGGGTTTAACCTGACATTAAATTTTTCCAATCTAGTGAAGATTTTATCAAGGATTTCTAGATGTCCTTCTCTAGTGTGGGATTTTGCTAAGATGTCATCCACATAATCTTCCATGAAAGTATGCATCATGTTGTTGAAAATTGTGGTCATCACTCACTAATATGTCGCACCTACATTTTTCAATTAGAAGGGAATGACATTCTAACAGAATGTACCCCAAGGGCAAGTGAATGCTATCTTTTCTTGATCTTCAGGTGCTATTTTTATTTGATTATATCTTGAGAAACCATCCATTATAGATAATATAGCATGTCTCATTGTTACATCAACAATTATGTCAATGTTGGGTAAAGGAAAATCATCCTTTGGGCATGCCTTGTTTAAATCCTTGAAATATGTGCATATTTTGATGTTATTATCAGGTTTTGATACTGGCACAATATTTGAGATCCATTATGCATAATCTATAGACCTGGTAAATCCTGCATCCAAAATTTCTTCAACTCAACTTTAACCATCAAGGCAATGTGAGGATGCATCTTTCTTAGTTTTTGTTTGAATGGTTTGATTCCTTTTGGTAGTGACAAATGATGCATGAGGAGATCTAGATCCAATCTTATCATATAAAAATAAGACCATGCAAAATTGATGTGTTGCTCTTCAAAGAATTTGATGAATGTCAATTTCTCCTGTTCTATCATGGACTCTGCTAGATGTAGGTTCTTTTCCATTTCAATTTTTCCTAGATTTATAGACTATGTCAGCTCTACTAGTATTGATGATCTATCATCGTAATGCTCTGAGAGAGTGTCAAATCTTCCATCCTTCAGTGCCTCAATTTTTTTTCATTATTGGATACATTCTTTATTTTTCTCTTTTCAAAATCTAATGCTGCCTTAGAGAGGTTTTCACCATTATATTTATTTTTCTTGTTGTTATTTTTGCAACTAGAAGAATTGACACCCTCCATCTGTGAAGTGTTGTTATGAGTATTACAGATAGAATTCATATTAGGTTCATCACTACACAAATATTTTATGATGGCCTCATCATTTGAAAAGGCTGGTACATGAATAGGTTTGGTGGGTTCCCAGTCAATAAGTTCAGGATGTCTCAAGGGTAATAAATCATTAGGTTGAGTAAGATCGACATCTATAAGTGTTTTGATAGCTAGGTGGTCAAAGTTGTTGGTAGGAAGGTTGAGGTCTATGATAGTACTCACCTCCAAGTCATCTATCTCATTCGATGTTTGATCATCCTCGCTTGAGTCATCGATATTTGTTGATCCCATTAAAAATGGTCTATTTCTTGAACTTTGTCCTTCCTCTCATAAGGGTGCATATGTTTGAATGAAATCAATTTGTTTATCAGTATATGATGTAGCAGATAAATGATCCCATTCATATTCATTTGAATCAGTTTCATAACCATCTCTCATTTGTAGAATCTCTTCTACCACTTTTTGAGTTATTTCCTTCTTTTTTTTTCCCAGTGTAGCCTAATCTTGTTTTATCCTTAGGCTGTAGTGTTAGAGGTTGAATAGATTATGTAATACCCTCCTTTCTCTTGCCAATTGTTCCTTGGCCTTCATAGCCCATTTTTTCTAAGATAGTCTTTTGTTTTCCATACTAATCTATTTTGATGCTGATACTTGTTGATGTTGATGCTTCTTCATCCTTGTATAGCCAATTGAAAATGGGTTTATATTTTGACTCATCTTCAATGGTACCTGCTTTAACAAATATTTCATTTATAGTTGTGATTGGCTGTGATGAACATGGTGTATTTGATGTGGGCCGTCCATAAGATTTTGGTGATGGTAGCAATTGTGATAGACACAAAGATTTCTCAAGGCAATATTCTCCTAAGCCTTTTTCCTTCAACTAGACTTTTCCTACAAATTGTTGTGATAACTCATTTATAGGACCTTCAGTGTTTGATAAAATTGTGTCTACAATAGTTATTTCCTTTACTTGATCCTTCTTCTCAACCCACATAGATATGAAATTGGGTTGTCTCTCACTACTGGATGAAGTGGAAGTGTTAAATTCTCTGTTGTGGGGTACCAGAGTGTCTTGATTTTCTTTTAGCATGTTGCAATTCTATGGATTATTGTTGTCAGCTAGTATTGCAACCTTCTATCCATTTACGGGAAATTTCAAACATTGGTGGTATGTTGAGGGCACCGCTTGCATTTCATGGATCCATGGATGACCCAAGAGTATGTTATATGTAAGATGCTTGTCCAACACTTGACAAACAATATTTTTGACAATTGGCCCTACTTGAAATTGAAGTACACTCAGCCCCTTGGAATATATTTCTTCTTCATCACATGCTTGTATTGCTATCTTTCTTTTGGCATTAATAGAATTGTTAGAATAACCTAGTGCATGAATTAGTTTCAAAGTACAAATATTTAATCCAGCTCTGCCATCTATTAAGACATGCTTGACTTGGTGTTTATGGATTAGAACTTCTATGTGCAAGACTGCATTGTGTGGATGATTTAATGACACATCATCTTGTTCGAAGAATGATAGACAATGAGGTGTGGTAAGATGTCCCACCATTGCTTGGAATTGAAAAACACCTAAATTATTGGGCACAATTGTAGCTACTAGAGCTTGTTCTAGAACTTCTTTGTGTGATGGTGAAGTTTTGAGAAGTTCCAAAATGGATATTTGTGTAGGTATCTTTTGTAATTGGTTCACGATGCTATATTGATGTGATGGGGTAGCAGTATTTTTAGATGAGACTCCTTTTAGTACCACTTTGGACTACCCCCTTGTTGTTACATGTACTGGTTGATTGTCTTGTGTTTCCTTGATCTTTAGGACATTGATTTGATTGTCAGATGTGTTCATGTTTGGCATCATGTTTAGAGATTCAATGTCATTGATGTTTGTGTCATCAAATTGATTATCAATGTCATTTTTCTTAACTTCTGAGAGGCAATGAATGATGGTGTCATAGAAATAGTTTATACTTTTTCCTTTACTATTGGAAGAAGACTCCCCCTTTTTGTAGTTGGGTAATGGATTGGTAAATGCACTATGATCGTTATTTTTTTGATGCCCTTCAACAAACACTTTCTTTTCCTCAATCAAGTCTTGTATCAAATGCTTTAATTGCATACAATAATTTTTTTTATGTCCCTTATTTTTATGAAAGTTGCAATAATTGACATCGTTCCACTAGGATGGTTTTACCTTTGGCTCCCAATTTTGGGCTTCTAGTAAACTAATAAGTCTTTTTGCAATGAGTTCTCTCATTTCCAATTCCAAAGTTTGTCCTAATGGGGTAAATCTCTGCTGATTGGATTGTCTTTGATATGACGGTTGAGATTCCCCATTGTTTGTGTTATTTTTTTGAGTAGTGCTTTGATTGTTATTTTGGTTTTCATTTTGATTGGTTTTGACATTTGTTGCTGTCAAATTGAATACTTGTTTTGTATTTTCAGTTGTAGCATCAATGCTTCCTATATTTCTATTTTTCTGCCAAAATTTTGGCTTGTCATTGTTTCCATATTGATTTGTGTTTTTTGGTGTATCATTGTAGTGTTTAATCACTCCTCATTTGACTAGAGCCTCTTCAATTTTAAGCCCATTCTCGATTACTTTTTTGAATGTTGGGGGACATTGCAATTCGAGTCTATAACTCATATGATCATTTAAGTTTTCTATAAATAATTCAATCTTCTCCTCTTCAGGTATAGATCGAGGATATCTAGAGAAAAAATTTCTCCATTGTTGTAGGAATGATAAGAATGTCTCACCATTTGTCTATTTTAGGTTATACAGATCTTTTATGGTTACATTGTGTTGTATGTTGAAGGAGAATTGGGAGATGAATTTGTTGACCAGTTCTTTGAAGGATCAAATCCCTGGTTGTAACTTGGAGAACCATTCCATGCAATGGGCTCCCAAACTCCTAGGAAATAACCTCATGAGGTAAATATCTTCTTGTGAAAACTTGAGGCTCATTGTTCTGAATTCCCTTGCTTGGTCAATCAGGTCTGATTTACCATTGTATTTATCATATTTAGGAAATTCACAGTGTCTAGGGAAAGGTATCATATCCACACATGGATGAAAAGGGTAAGGACAAATGTACTTTAATAAGTATTTTTTTATGGTTCATGTTTGCATGTTTTGAATTTGTTCCTACAAAGTGTACATTTGTGTTGTTAAAGCAACGACTTGATTTGTATCCTATATGTTGGGTGGTTGTGTTTCATTTGTTCTTGGTGTTTCCTTCAATCGATTCATGTCAAAATCCTTTGGTAGTTTTGCACCTAACTCAGCTAACATCAAGAGATATTTCTCCATGTCTTGTTCTAAGACCTTTCCCATAAATTTATGAAAACTTGGATCCTATTGAGTGTGTTGTACATCCTCTTGAGTTATTTCATTGGTATTATTTTTTTGGAATTAGAAAAAGGGGTTTTCTTCAATCATGTTTGGATTTTCAATTTCCTTCTCTCTGAGTTTTTGTTTGCAACCTTTTCAAGATTGGCATACAAGTTTTTGGTTGTTTCCACAAAACTTTGATCTTCTTGTGATGTGATTAGTGTCAATTTGATTTTAACGAAGCCAAATAGAATGATGTATTCTATTGATGAGGCTAAGTTAAAAACCTGATTATTGAGTTCTTGTTCCTCATGAGGAAAATTGACTCAATAATTTAGATTTGTTTTGATAATTTGACACTTTATATTTTGCAAGATCTAGGTTTATGTTGAACCTACTTTGTTTCAGGTTT
This sequence comes from Sequoia sempervirens, assembly GCA_007258455.2. Taxonomy (NCBI): domain Eukaryota; kingdom Viridiplantae; phylum Streptophyta; class Pinopsida; order Cupressales; family Cupressaceae; genus Sequoia; species Sequoia sempervirens. Next base: position 24,103 of record VDFB02018340.1, read on the forward strand.
TTATGACACTGTCTGATCTGTGAAATGTTTCTGACTAATAAAATTATGTGTTTCTGATGTCAATATATCTGATAGTTGTTCCAAAAGGTTCTCTATTTTTATGTTCTGTGGAAGCGCTAATATAGAGGGAAGAAGTGCTAAAACAGAATGCAAAAGCAATGTTAAATAGAGTAGAAGTGCTAAAATAGAGCGCAGATTCACTAAAGGACTGGTTAATTCTCTAATATTGGTAATGTTTTAACACTGAAATAAGAGCTATAAAATTGATCAGAAGCGCTAAAATAGACAGCAAAAGCACTGTTGTTTCTTGTGGAAGTGCTAAAAGATAGCACATAAGTGCTAGAACAGTCCGTAGAAGCACTATGATACTTTTTGATCACTATAGAGTTTGGTTTACTATTGATAGAAGCGTTGTAATATTGATCAGAAGTGCTAAAAAAGATGGCATAAGTGCTATAGTTTTTGTTTAATTCCAAGTAGGGGGTGGTAATATGGGCCTCACAGCTGCTATATCTAATTTCTCTCCTTCGTCTAAGACTATGGATGCTGTGAGAAATTGACGGGTGTTTCATTTTTCTCAAAAATGAATGTTCTCAAACTACTGATGATGTCAGTTTGGGTACCTTCAATATGTACATTACTTGGATGAAATATTGGGGTGGTTAGCCTGGGTTGTTGAACAAGAGCTGTTGGTTGCCAAATGGTCATAAGGTATGTTGTATGATGGTTTCAATGCCTTATTGTAATGTCATTCAGTATCTATTGCTAGGTAGGATGTAGTAACATGGGTCTTCCTGCTGCTATGTTTATCTTTTCTTCTTCTTCATTTAGGATGATGGATCCTGTAAGAAATTGATGGGGTTTTTTTTTCCTAAAAAATGAATGCTCTCAAACTAATGATGATGTCAGTTTGGCTGCTTTCAATGTGTATAAGGCTAGGTTGTATGATAGGTTCTATAAGGCCTGGTTGTTGAATGGGAGTTGTAGGTCACCAAATGGTCATATGGTGGTGACTCCTTGATTTTGGATGTTAAACCTAATGTTTCCAAAGACTTGTCTATTGTAAGAACTGATAAGGTTTGGTGGAGTATTCTATGGTGGGTTGTGGAATGGAGGATTGACAAATATGTTGACTATGGTTAGATTCCTGTGAAAGAGCATTTCTCTGAATATAGGTTTGTGAATTCAAGGGCTCTACAACATAATCATCAGTGTAACCCCTAGCGAAATCATGAAACCTATGGAGGAATGTTCTATGATGAAGCAAAATTTTCCTATTTTGATACAAGAATTGTCTTCTTTTCAAAATGTTTCTATAACTAAGTGGTTTGTTTTTTTCATGATTCTCTTGGCAAGAGATTTCTTGACAAAATTTTCGGTTTTCCAATCCCTAATCATGTATTTCTCAGTTTGATTTTATCAAAGTTGTTTGTATTTTTTAGGATGATCTTTTATTTGAAATTTAATGATTTTGAAATACATAACAATCAAATGTAGACATTTTTTTAAGAGTTGTAATCTAAATAGATAGTGTATGTTCAAAAGAACCATTCATGGTGCTATTTTCACTGGTTTGATAACAATAAAACACTTTAGATAGACTCACTCTTAATAGTCAAAAGGTCATCATTATACTCAACAACCCACATCTTAAAATTTCATCGACTCACATAGCCGTGTCACCCCCTAGAGGGTGCCCATGTTTTTGTCTTTTCCAAGTGCGTACTCAAGGTTAGATTTCTTGATCCCCTGAGCAAAAATTCCTTGGAATTCTATGGTGAGTGTCTTGGGGGCATATTCTTCCCTCCCCTTGCACTGTGAGTGTTACAATGTCCGGTTACTGACTCTGCTGGATACTACACTAGGTTCTTAGAAAGGGTTTCCATTCAGCACGGAAAGTGATAAAATCCCTTAGGAGACCTCCCAAACTTTAGAACAAAGGCTTTGGGGATGGTTATCATGCACACTTCTGATAAATGAGGATTTATCTAGATTTAATTTTGTTTTATAGTGGGTTGGAATACTTGGCTTTGGTTGTTCCCACTTAGGTCGTTCCTGTAGGGTGAGTACTTTTTCCCACTATGGAAGGCCTTTTTACAAGATTTAATAAAGCTTGAAAATGCATAAAGGATGAGTTTGGAATTTTGATCATCCAGTTAAGGGGAGAACATATACCTATCACCACACAAACACATAACTCAACTTGTTCAATTTTTAGATCCCAAACTACATTTTTCTATCTATGTGAAGATGTTACTTCACAGTGAAGATGTTGCTTCACAAAAAGATATGGTGTTCATTTTTAATTCCAAATTGAACTATTTGATGACTACCCTAGATTGATAAATTTTAAACCAATTTGAAAATGTGACTATCCTAGGATTGATTCATTATTAAACCAACCAAAGAAGTGTCTATCCTAGATTGATTCATTTTAAAATCCAACTAAAGAAATAAAATTTACTGGTTGCGGTTGCATCGGATCTAGCTAACGAATTACATAGAAGCGCTATGATAGAGGTCAAAAGCGCTATAAAAATGCTCAAAAGTGCTATAGAAAGTGTCTGAAGCACTATAAGATCTTGCAAAAGTGCTATAGAATTCTGTGATAGCGCTAAAATAGATGTTGAAGGTGAACAACCCGACTGCTGGAAGTCTTTTGATCGAAGCACTAAAACAGTCCTTCAAAGCACTATAGTTTTCTTTAGAAGCTCTAAAATAGGTAGAAGCACTATAGAATCTCCTAATTGTACTAAAAGGATCACACCAAATTTATGTACGAAAGATTTTAAAAAAAATTTGTTAAAAACATGGGGTACAACCCCATAGTGGGCGCCAAAATGTAAGTGTGAATAAGTGAAAAGTAAAACAACAACTAAAATACTTCTTAATAAGACATTAGATCAAGATTAACATGAATTAAACCAATTTAAAACACTAAAAATCTTGAAGACGTCTCATTGTATCCTATCTCCAAAGGTTTATCAAGTCACAAAGGCTCTCAGATTTGTAAGCACTGTAACTATTTAAAATGCCTATCTAGAGAACAAAATGGATGCTAAATGCAATGATGTGATGATTAAGAATGATTTCTAAGTGATATGAAGCTACTATAAACTATCCTGATGAAATTGATAAAAGTAACCTATAGTAAAAACTAATGATGCTACCGTGATATGAGATCTAATGATACTATGATGCTATGATACTATTGCTAAAAATACTAATGCTATGCTTAAGATGCTTGATTGCTAATTCTTGCAGAGTAAGTTTGCATAAAAATGGGATTTTCTTAGATGATTTTCATACTTCAGAAGGCTATATATATAGATTTTCAGCAACACATTTGCATAGGGGTAATACAATAGAGGCCTGGATTGAATCTTGAGATTTGAGTGGTGAGAGATTGAGGAGCTTGAGCTGATCATAGGGATTGTTCCTCCCCATGAAAACATTAGGCAAGATGATAGGAAAGATTAGAGGAAAAATATTGAGAGGATTTCTTGCAAGTTTGTCCCCAAAGCTTTCCCGTGAATGCCAATTGAATTAATTAGATTGAAAAATATAATTTTATTGGTGAGTGAATAGAGGAATATTTGATTTATGTCTTTATTTGAATAATTTTATTGATTCAATTTAGCAAAATAGGAAGATTTAATTAAATAAAACAAATATTTGATATTTGCTTATTTAATAAAGAGGAATATGATGATTAAATAAATCTTTAGGATATCTTTATTTAATTAAGTGGAAATATGATAAGATAATTAAATTACATAGATTATTGAAGTTGTGTACTTAATTTAAATAGAATTTAATGGATAAAGTATAGAAGAATTGATAATGAACTTAATATAAATAAATATTTCTATTTATTTACTAAATAGATGAATTTAGGATTAATTAATCAAATAAATCATATTTAATTAATTATATTCTCTAGACCATTTTTAGGTGTATACAAATAGTTTCTAAAAGCTTCGTATAGCTCCCAACAACTCTAGTTGATAAAGAAAAAGAGTATGAAGTGCAACAAGATGATGTTATGGAGCCCCCAATAGCTCCCAGTAGCTCTGGATCGCTCTGGACCAGTGCATAGATAGGATCTTCTCAAAAAGTAGTAGTTGTAGTGAAAATTCAAACCCCACTCTCACCTACCTAATGCCAAGAAAGACCAAGAGTCTCAGGGAGATCTACCAAAATGAAATGTATGATGAATAGTTTGATGAAAGTATGAATTTTGCATTATTTTCTCATAGTAATCCAATTTATTTTGAGGATGTTGTGAAAGAAAATAAATGGTGTGAAACAATGGATGAGGATATCGATGCAATAAAGAGGAATAAAACATGGGAGATAATTGATTTTCCTCCCAACAAGCAAGTGATTGGAGTGAAATGGGTCTATAAGACCAAAAGCAATGCCGATGGAAAAATAGAGAGGCATAAGGAAAAATTAGTTGTCAAGGGATACAAACAACAGTTTGGGAGAGATTATGATAAGGCATATGCTCTAGTTGCAAGGATGGAAATCGTGTAGGTAGTCATAGCAATTGCAACCCAACACAAATGGAAAGTACTTCAAATAGATGTAAAGTTAGCTTTCTTAAATGGAGTGCAAAAAGAGGAAGTGTATGTGGAGCAACCACTTGGTTATGAAGTTTTGGGTCAAGAAAACAAGGTATGCAGGCTAAAGAAATCTATTTATGGGTTGAAGCAAGCACCATGGAAATGGTACAGAAGGATTGGCTTATATTTGTTGAGCAATGACTTTAGCAAAAGCGATGGTGAGCCCACTCTTTACATCAAGACAACTGATGGTAAGATTTTAATTATTTCTTTGTATGTTGATGATTTAATTTTCACCAGGGATAATAATTTCCTCATTTTTGATTTTAAAGGGGCCATGAAAAGAGAATTTGAAATGATAGACTTAGGTCTCTTGAGGTATTTTCTAGGCATAGAAGTAAAAAAAATGCATGATGGTATATATTTATCTCTCAAGAAAAGTATGCAACATAGATTTTGAAGAGGTTTAGGATGCAAGATAACAAGCCTTCCCCCACACCAACAACCATAGGTTTTAAATTGAGAAAGGAATATTACAACAACAATGTGAATCCGACCATGTATAAGAGTTTGGTTGGAAGTTTCATGTATTTAACAACAAATAGACTTGATATAATGCATCATGTAAGTCTAATTTTCAGATTTATGGAGAGTCCAAAAGAGTCACATTGGCAAGCACGTAAAAAAGTTCTGAGGTATGTGAATGGAACCAATGGATATGGCATTTTGTATAGTGCGGAAAATGATTTTGGGCTGGTTGGTTACAAGGATATTGATTGGGAAGGGAGTGTGGATGATAGAAAGAGCACATCTGGATATGTGTTTCATTTGGGATCAAGAGTCATTTCATGGGGTTCCAAGAAACAACCCATAGTTTTTGTATCCACAACTGAGGCTGAGTATATAGCAGTAAATGTAACTGCATGCCAAACTATTTGGCTAAGAAGGAACTTAACAGATTTGAAGGAAGAACAAAAGGATGGAACAACTATATTTTGTGACAATGTTTCATCAATAGCTTTGACAAAGAATCGAGTTTTTCATGAAAGAAGCAAGCACATTGAAATCAGGTATATTTTCATAAGAGAATTAGTTGAAAAAGGTGAAATCAAAATGAAATTTTGTAGGTCTGAGCAACAACTTGCAAACATTTTTACCAAACCATTGAGCAGAGATTGTTTTGAATGCCTAAGAATAAATTTAGGTGTTGTTGATTTGTATGAAGAATGATGTTGTTTGACAACTCAGTCAAAGGGGGAGTGTTGGAAATATTTACTTTTTTTTTTCCTAATCCCTTCTCATGTCAACTCCCCTATTGCACCTACCTTTTAGGAGGCTCTCTTCAATGAATTTTTTTTTTGGGATCTTCATCCCTATTCTACTCTTGACTCCAGAAGTTATTGAGTTAGGTAAATTTGAATTTTGAGAGGGAATTTTTGAAAGAAGACAAGAATATACAAATAGAAGGAATGTAATAGTTAGTAAGTGGATTTGCAAGAAGAAGTTAAGAGTTAACATAATACTATTATCATTGAGCTTTACACAAAAGAAATGGCATGAGGTAATTATCAAGGAAATATTTTTATAGTCGAATAGAAGAGGTTAGAAGCAAAAGTTTAAATAAATATAGATGAACTTTTTATTGTGTTCTGCACATCAATTTTCAACATACAGTAAGTAGTGCAAAATGTGGATTAACTTGAGGTGGATTCTTGAAAGTGTCATAAAATTGGAGAGAACTCAATAGATATTAAAGTGGAAGGATATTTGCTCCCCAAATAAGCAGGTATGATCTTTAATTGGGTTACAATGCCACAATGATATTTTTTTATTTTTGATTGTTTCTCATATAGAGGGATGAATCTGTTGTTAAGAAATTATTTAACTCTATTATGGAAATACTGAGAAGCCAATAAAATTCTTGGGGGATAATCCTATGTTCATCGTATCATCACCTTTGGAATAATCATATGATATTTTGGTATGGTATTCAAGGTATTTAGAGTTCCATTCTATTTTTCAACTATCTCTAACCTCGTTATGATGTCATTAAGTCCTCACCCTTTAGTTTTCGCTTATACTCGACCTACTATAAATCCTGCATCTTTTCTCTAGGTAGAGATGTTCAAGAATACCTGGCCAACTAGCCAAATCCCTCTCTGTTGTAGTTACAAGTTCCTTTGGAATAAACTCTATATACCTCTCATTTTATATCATTATAAGTCAATTCAAATGATTGGTAACATTGGAACAACGACTTTCAAGCCTTTTCTTTTCTGCACTTTACCTACCAAGGTTGGGTAAGGGAATTTAATGGGTTTGTTGTAATTCATTTCAGTCTTAGATCTCTATGCAATTAAATATGTATATAAAAGAAATCCACCCTGGGAAAAGTCAGAATTTATAATGGATCCAATAAAATTACTTATATTAATCATATTTTGAGTCGAACCATGCTAGGCCAACTTGCTTTGTTACCACGTAGGAAGATCCACCTTTCAGAAGTAGGTAGTGCCCTGAGTCTTTTTCATTATCGGAATCATTCTCCATTTTGAGTTATTCAACTACTCCAACTTGGTAGTGCACTATTAAATTGATGGTTAAATCACTATGTTGATTGTCATATTTTTTTCATTTCATTGATCATCTAAATTTTATCTAGCATCAAAACTCAATTACTTTATAGATGATAATTTTTTGCTTAAGGGATCAAAAGAGGTGAGGTAGGTGTTGGAATATTAATTAATCTATAGTGAACAAACTATCTCCCCTTCCCTAACGTATACCTTGAAGCTATTACCTGCTTGCAATAAATAAGTTCAGTAGTTTTGAATTCAAATTTTGAGCACTCATTTCATGAGCAAGGAAAACAACAAAAGGGAAGAATGTTATGGTTAGTAGTAGCAGTTTTTGGTATTTTGTGAAGAACCTACAATAGCAAAAGAATATTTAGCAAAAAGACAAGGAAATAGTAGAAAAAAATAGTAGGGAATGTTCTACAAACACAACAAGCAGTTACAACATTGTAGTTAATTCTAGTTTGGGTGTGTGAGCAACACCAGATTAGGATAGTAGTCCAAGATTGTATGTAGAATATATTGTTACTGTAAAATAGAATTACTACTCTGTAGTTTTTTAATTTTGGAAAGCAAATGAGGAATATATAAATCTACAAATTTTTGTGTGTTAGTTTATGCTATCTCTGTGTATTATTTGTTATTTCCTATTTTGTCCTTCATTTTGTTACAACACAAGATTTGTGATTTGTATTACTACACCCCTTCCTACCAACAAGTGGTATTAGAGCCCTAATTTTCTAGGCAGTAAGTTTATTGTGGGTGTTGTGGAAATCCCTAGGTTATCTAGGCATTAGTCTATTTTCTCAAGTCTAAAAAAAATGGTAGGTCGTGAAAGAAAAGGTTGGCAACAACCACCAAATTTTGATGGGAAGAACTATGACATTTGGGCTAAGAAGGTGAAGAAATTTTTGGTTGCAAATGACCTATGGTAGTTGGTCATGAATGGCTTCACAAATATTACAAACCTAGTAGCCTATGCAACCCTTTCTAATGCACAAAAGAATCAGTTGAAGGATACTCATATGAAGGATGCAAAAGCCCTTAGTTTGATTGAGGTAGCCTTGATAGAGGCTATTTTCCCACGTATTACAGTAGCAAAATATGCCAAAAAAAGCTTGGGAAATTCTAAAAAATAGTTATAAGAAGACTGATAAAGTGAGATTGGTGAAGTTGTAGCTTCTAAGAAGAGATTTTGAAACTCTACAAATGAAAGATGGTGAGTCAATTTCAGAATTTCACACCAAGGTGTCTAGTTTGATAAATCAACTAACAATAAATGGAGAAATAATGGAAGAGAAAAGGATTATTGAGAAAATACTAAGAAGTATGCCCTCTAGGTTTGATACTATAGTCATTTCCATTGAAGAGGAAAAGAATTTGTCTAAAATGACTATAGATGAGTTGATGGGTTCACTACAAACCCATGAGCAGTAGTTGAATTGATCTTCTCCTTCCCTAGAGAAAGATTTCAAAGCTCATACCAATGGTAGAGGTTGAGGAAGAGGAAGAAATAGTAGAGGCAGAGGTCAAAGAGATGGAGGAAGAAGCAATTCTAAAAGAGGAGGTTCTAACAACCAAGAGGAGCCATGCAACTCACAGTCAACATACCAAGATAGGAAGAAGAACAACAATTCAAATTAGAGGTATGAAAAAAACAATGTGCAGTATTATTACTATCACAAGCATGGACATTATGCTAGTGAGTGTAGAAAGAAGCAACGTGACCATGGGAGTCAAAATGAAAATGTAGCAAATGAGAATAAGGCTAAAAATGAGAAAAAATCTAATAATGTTTTCATTTTTTGTAACCCTACTGAGCACATCAGAGATGAAGTATGGTATTTAGATAGCAGATGTAACAACCGCATGAGTGGTAACAATTTTTTTTACCTCCATTGACATAAACATAAAAAAATAAATCAAAATGGGAAACAATGAGAAGGTTCCTATCATGGGAAAAAGTGTAGTCAACATCCAAACCAAGAATGGTGAGAAGCAGAATATCCAAGATGTCTTTTATGCTCCTGGCATAAAGAATAACCTACTGAACATTAGAAAAATGGTCCAAAATAGTTATAGAATCTTGATGGAGAATGGAAAGTGTAAGATATTTGAAAAATGAGGCATCAAGAAAGTGATGGTAGTCATGCATATGACGAGAAACAAAATGTTTCTTTTTAGGATGCATATAGTGTCTATTGTGTTCACAACAAAAGGGAAACAACAACAATGTTCATTAGTGCTAAAAATAGTAGAACAACAATCAATAGTGGACCAATAGTCTGCATTCAAAACATACATCAAAGACCCATCCAAACTTTAGCATTTAAGGTATGTGAGCTTAATATTTTCTAGTTTAAATTTATTGTCTAGGAAAGGAATGGTTAAAGGTCTACCATCTATTGTAGAACCCGATGGAAAATGTGAATCATGCATTTTAGGAAAGTAGCATAGATAGCCATTTCAATTAGGGTATTCTAGGAGAGCAAAAGCACCACTAGAATTAGTGCACTTAGATTTGTGTGGACCCAAGAAAACCCCCACATTAGAAGAAAAAACCTATTGCATGACATTGATATATGATTACAATAGAAAAATATAGGTTTATTTATTGAAAAATAAATTAGAAGCATTTGAAAAATTTAAATGGTCTAAGGCAGTAGTTGAAAAGGAAAGTGGACACTATATCAAAGCCCTTAGAACATATAGAGTGGGAGAGTACATCTCCAAAAAAATTTGATTTTTCTGTAGAAATAAGGGAATTCATAAGTAATTTACAACAAGGTATACCCCACAACAAAACAGAGTGGATGAAAGGAAAAGTAAAACCATTCAAGACATGGCAACAAGTATATCGAAGAAAAAGGGTTTCACACATATTTTGTGCTGAAGATGTAGCAACAACTATTTGCAAATTGAATAGGTTTCCTACAAAGGTTGTTCATGATAGGATTCCACAAGAGGTTTGGACAAACAACAAGTGGAGTGTTGAACACCTAAGAATCTTTGGGTGTGTGGCTATGCATTCGTGCCAAAAGAGAAGAGGTAAAATTTTGATGACAAAGGAAAAAAATGCATTTTCATAGGCTATAGTGAGGAGTCAAAAGCCTACAAGTTGTAAAATCCCATCACCAAAAAGGTTTTGATCACTAGGGATGTTGTGTTCATTGAGAATGAAGCATGTGGAGTGATGGATAACACCATGGGTATTTTAGTCATAATACCACTTGATGATAAAGAAACCCTAGAAGACAACAATCCTGAAGGAGTTGCAAAAATCAACAATTCAAGGAGAAACTACCACTGAGTTTTGAAAAATAGAAACTTTGGTGGTACTCAACAAAACAACTCTGGCAGTGTTCAGTAGGACAATATCTCTGAACAAAGACATTAAAACAATAGCTCTAGGATACAATAGAGTAGTAGCTGCGATAGTCAGCAGTATAGTAGCTCCAGAGGTTAGAGTAGCAACAAATTGAAAGCTAATTTAGACCCTACACTCGCATCATTGATGCCACGAAAGACAAAGAGTGTAAGGGAGATTTATGACAACACACATAATGTTGATTTTGATGAAATTTTGAATTTTTCATTATTCTCTTATAGTGACCCAACACACTTTGAGGAAGCAATGAAAGAAGAGTTGGAAGCTATAGAGAGGAATAAAAAATGGGAGCTAATTGATTTACCCAAGGTTAAACAAGTCATTGGAGTGAAGTGGGTCTACAAGATCAAGTGTACAACTGAAGGAAAAATTGAAAGGCATAAGGCAAGACTAGTTGTCAAAGGATACAAACAACAACCTAGAATAGATTATGATGAGACATGCGCACTAGTTGCAAGGTTGGAAATAGTTCAGAAAGTCATAGCAATTGCAGCCCAACATCATTGGAAGGTGTGTAAAATGGATGTAAAGTCAACCTTCTTGAATAGAGTGCTAAAAGAGGAGGTGTATGTGGAGCATCCACCTGGCTATGAAGTTCCAGGGTAAGAAGACAGGTCTATAGGTTGCAAAAGCTATTTATGGGCTGAAACAATCACCTTAGGCATGTACAATAGAATAGACTCTTATTTGTTGAGAAATGGTTTCAACAAAAGAAATAGTGAACCCACACTTTACATCAAAGCAACACAAGGTGATATTTTGATCGTTGTTTTGCATGTAGATGATCTGATTTTTACTAGAAACAGTGATAGGTTGATTGTTGATTTCAAAGAGGTGATAAAAATGAGTTTGAGATGACAGATTTGGGTTTGCTAAAATAATTTCTTGGGATTGGAGTGCAACAAATAGAGAATTTCATATTAATTTCTCAAACTAACTATCCCAAATAAATTTTAAATAGGTTTAAAATGCAAAATAACAAACCTGCACCAACATCAACAATAACAGGGCTGAAACTTTACAAAGAGGACACCAACAATGATGTGAACCCAACTCTCTACAAGAGCATGGTTGGAAATTTGATGTACCTAACATCCACTAGGCCTGATTTAATGTATGCAATAAGTTTGATTTCTAGGTTCATGGAGAAACCTAAAGACACACATTAGCAAGCAATAAAAATGATCTTGAGATATGTGAATGGTACAACAGGTTATGGAATTTTGTATGCAACATAAAATGATTTTAAGTTGGCTGGTTACACAAATAGTGATTGGGAAGGTAATGTAGATGATAGGAAGAGTACATCAGGATATGTATTCTACATGGGATTAGGTGTAATATCATGGGAATCCAAGAAGCAACCCATTGTCTCTCTCAGCACAACAACAAATGCAACAACATGTCAGGCTATTTGGTTGAGAAAGATACTTGCATATTTGAAGGAACAACAATTATTCATTGTGACAATGTGTACTGAATAGCTTTGACAAAGAATCCATTCTTCCAGGGATGCAACAAGCACAATGAGATCTGATATCACTTCATAAGGGAGTTGGTGGAACAAGGTGAGATTGAATTGTAGTATTGCAGATTAGAACAACATCTTGCTGATATCTTCACCAAGGCATTGCCAAAAGATAGTTTTGAATGCCTAAGAGTTAGGCTTGGGATTTTGGACAACTTCAAAGATCAGCTCCAAAAGGAAACTACAGAATGATAATTGACTTCAGATTAAGGGAGAGTGTTGGAATATTAATTAATATGTAGTCAATAGATTGTCTCCCCTGCCCCAACGCATACCTTGCTAATGTTACCTATTAACAATAAATAAGCTAGGTAGTTTTGAATTCAAATTTTGAGCGCTCATTTCATGAGCAAAGAAAAACAAAAAAAGGGAAGAATGTTATGGTTAGTAGTAGTAGCTTTTGGTATTTTGTGAATACCCTGTAGCAATAGAAGAAAATTCAACAAAAGAAAAGGAAATAGTAGAAAACAACAATAGGGAATTTTTTGTAGACACAACAAGTAGTTACAACAATGTAATTAATTCTAGTTTGGGTGTGTGAGTAGCACCAGGTTAAGATTGTAGTCCAAGATTGTACGTAGAATATTTTGTTACTATAAAACAGAGTTAGTAATCTATAATTTTTTAATTTGGGAAAGCAAATGAGGAATATATAAATCTGCAAATTTTTGTGTGTCATTTTATGTTGTCTTTGTGCATTATTTGTTATTTCCTATTTTGTTCTTCATTCTATTACAACATAACATCTGTGATTTGTATTATTGCACCCCTGTCTGCTAACAGTATGTTGAAGTTGAGAAATGTTCACCTATATCAAGATTACTACAATGCTTCATTTTATGGAATAGTATAGATGTATCCATTTGTCCTTTAGTCTATTTTAAATCTACCTCTTGCTTTTAATTATCAAATCCCTCTCTATATCCACCTCCTTTGTTACTATCAAAGAGCCTTTGATCATAGATTTCTTTATTCATGCCATATTTTATTTTTTCTCTCCTAAGCCTTATCAAGAAACCATTTTCCCTTTTAAAAAATCTATCTAAGTTGCATAGCCATTTGTTTAACAGGAACCGCTACTTTAATTTTTCCTTTGAACCCATGTTATTGACTTCACCCAGCTAATCTGTGCATTACATCTTTTACCATTCTAAATGTTGAGATATGTGTTGATTCAATTGTTCCCTGCATTATAATTTCAAAATGATGAAAACAACAGTTCACTCTTTAATGTGGATAATTATTTCAACTAAATTGATAGGAGCCTCAATTTTGCTCACTATGTGAATTGAGATATTAATAGTATTATTGGTATTAATAGGTTAGCAAAGGAAATTAATGTTTTAACTTCATAATTGCATTGATCGTCATTAGGAATTAAATGAATTTAATATTTTTCTTTATATTTTATCTTAATAATTCATTGAATTTCAATTAGGAAAGGGTACTCAAACCAAGATCTAATTCGTTATACGGTTATACATTAAAAAATTGTTTATAAAGTTTAATAGCGATTTAGTTTGTTTGGTAGGGAATACTTTTGATTTATTACTTAGTTTACAAGATGTTCAAGAATATGCATAGGGATGTTAAAATTGTAATATTTCTTTTCTAGAACATATAAGTCTAATGGTGACTTTAGTTTAGCTAAAAAAAGGGATGGTAGTAGTTCATCCTTATCCTTCATCTTATTAAAAAGGAAGAAGGATTAAGTGGATTCCATTAGTTATTACAGGAAGAAAATTGGTGAAGGTATGAGTTATATTTAAATTCAAATAATTTATTTGTATATGTGGAGACCATCAAGCCTAGGATCACCATTTGCGGAATAAACCTTCATAGATGCAAGAGAAGCAAATACGCTATTTTACCAAAAAGAGGGAATAAATTGAGATGCTAAAAATACATACTATACATGCTTTTTAAGTTGTGAAAATATCAAACGAGTGAGAAAACAACCCTCCAGGAAAAAACCACCCAAAGTTATTTACCCTAAGATAAACTTAATACACTGACACTCCCTCTTAAGTGAAAAATTAGGGAGAATTATTATGAAAAATGAAGATGCAATATGGGTCTCGGCTAGACAACCATGTTAGGTACCCATTTATAATGTAGAAAAGAAAATCTCTCACAACCAAAGAAAAGGAGAAAAAACCTGTGGGAAAAAAACCCCTCCAAAAGAGAGAAAGAAAACAAAAATGATGGATGGATGGAGGAATCAATCACAACCCCCAAGTACTAGATACATCATGTATATACAATAAATGATCCCCCCATATGAAGGAAAAAAAGAGATATTATTGTAAGGAATTGCATGTAAAAGATATCAATTAAATGCAGATAAAGATTAAAAAAAGGAATGAAAAATACACAAAAATAATAATAGTGAGAGGCAATTTTAACGTGGTTCACCCAAATTTGGGCTACATCCACCAAAAAAGAATCCAATAATATTATCCAAAAAATCTAACCGATTACAACTAACAATCCTTGTAACTCAATACCGCTGCAAATACTACAATACAATATCAACATAAACCCTAACCCTTATCTGTTTTATCAAGACTTATGTTGGTTATAAAAATATAGGGTTTTTTTAAGTCAGCCAATAGAAAAATAACTCCCGATGCCTTTACAAAATAATAAGTCATTTGAGGTTGGGGCGCTGCCCCTTGACCCCGTAAGGGGTGCTACCCCTTGACGTTGTCTTGGAGGCATTGCCCCCAAACCCTTGTTAAATAATTTGGGGGGAAACCACACCAATAAAAGTGGGGAAAATTTAACCTTTGAGTTTGATGAGGCTCCATATAACAAAAATTATATCCCCCCATAATGAAGAAGCTCCAATGCCTACAAGCAAATCCTCTCCCCTTAGGAAGAAACAAGTACACCAAATGATGAAGCCACTCTATGTCCAATTGAAAATAGGAAGGAAGTCTCCAAATAGAAATATCTGAAGAGTGATGAGGAGTCTCCAAGCATGAATAATCCATTGCATAATCATGATAAAAAACAACCAAGAAATGTGACAAATCAAGTGAAGGCTCATCAATGTCAATCTCCAAAGACAATCTAGATGTATCAACAACCATGCTGAAATTTTCATCAAAGAGGAGAGAAATCCCCTCAAGTATGTCTCCCAAATATGCAAGATGAGACTCCATAAAAAAATATGAGATGTCTGCCAAATAATCATCCAATAAAGTAAGATTTGAAAAACTATGACCAACCTGCTCAAGAGAAGAACTCAAATTTGAAGAAGTGGGAGGTGAAAGAGGAGGAATCTCAACACTAGTATCAAGAACACCAAGATTCAAGTGACCAAACTTCTCCTCACAAACATGATTTACCCTTGATGGAAGGGTATGAACAACAACCAAAGAAACACCATCATTAGGAATAAAATGAGAAAAATAATATAAGCGAGATGCATGATCCACCACCCCTATAGAAATGATATCTTTAGTCTGTATATGTCTCAAATGTATACATGATCAATAGTGAAATCAACTATCTTACCTTGTGCACCATGAGTAATTTGATAAACTAAAATAAGATTAGTGGTAAAGGAGGGTACCTAAAGAGTATCATTAAAAGATCCTTCACCCATATCAATATAAACTTTTCCACAAACTTCCATGTAAGTATTGTTACCCATCAAAATGTAAGGTGAACTACAGGGCTCAAAAGAAGAGAAAATATCCATGGAAGATGTCATATGATGAGATGCATCTGAATCAAGAAGCCATTACCCATTTTTAGGAATAGTGGAAGCCAAAAGTGCTTTACCTTTCATCCCATTAGAAAATCCTGCATTCCCTAACTGTGTAGGTTTAGATGATGATGCATATGGAGATGCATAAAAAGGAGACTCTAATGAGGGCAGCAAGATGTTCTTCTGAAGAAGGTGAGTGAGCTCATCAATCTTCTTAGTATATCACCTATGCTCATCATATCTAGATCTCTTACAATAAGCACATTTGATCTTCTTCTTTTGTGATGGTTCCTCTTTGGAAGAGTTTTTGGTCTCAGGAGTAGGATCCTTAACTTTCTCATTAGACTTAGAATCCTTATTCTGTTCTTGTTCTTGCCACTTGAAGATTGATCCATCAAGGTATGACTCTTAGGAAGAGTATCTATCTGAATCAACTTGGCATGTTCCCTAATCATTCTATCACAAAAATCCTCAAATGAAGGTATCTTATGATCTTCTCCCATGGCATCCATAGTAGAATAGAAGGTAGAGGAAAACACTTTGAAAGGGACCTCTCAATTTTGACAAGATCAAGAAAATACATTCCTGATCATTTTTGGCATGACCACATCCTTTCAATTGTAACAAAATCAATTTGAACTATGCAAGGAAATCCTAAATTGTGGGAAAGGCATCTAGGGAGAGAGAGCTGAAATCAACTTCAAGTTGCAAGATTTTGAACTAGTTGACCTTACCATACAAATTATCAAGCTTTTCCACACCTCTATAGTTTTTGTACACTTCACAATATGAAACAATAAATTATCATACACATGGAGACCTAGGATTCCTCTTGCCTCATCCATTTTGTTGCGATGGAAAAATTTCTCAAATTCCTTAGTGAACCTGGGTTGTTTGGCATCCAACATTTTCCAAAGACCCCAAGATTGCAACAGTTGTGCCATCTTAAGCTTCCACGTGTGATAGTTGTGTGGAGTGAGAAATTCAATCCTTGGGTCTGACATGATTTATAAGGACACACAAAAAGGACTAAAAGGCCCTACACCCCCCAAAATGGATACAAGAAGTTTATCCAATTCCCAACCACCAAATTTTCCAAGAAATTACTTTGCCAAAAAAATGCAAAAATAATGCAATAAATTGAAAAAAAAAATTCAGAAAAAAGGTACCTCAACCAAGCTTCCAATCACAACAACACACAAGCACCACCTTCGAAAGCTAGACTTGTCAACACAGGCAGAATAGTTGATCCACACTAGAGAGATACATCTGTGTGAGATAACTCACCCGAGCCTTAGCTCACATAAGAATGAAAACACTAGAATATAAAAGACAAATTGCCACCAATTTTTCACCGATGTGGGATAATATTGCACAACCAAGTTAAAAATGGTGAACTTTTTGCATGCCCAACAAAAAAGGAAACCCTAAATATTCATTTAAGATGTCCACTAGCAAGAGAAATCATTCCAAATGTTAAACCACACAAACTTGGCCTTCTCCAAATCATGGGTAATGAGAAGGGTGACAAAATCGCAACCCCCAATCAGATTCATGGCCTACAGATGTAATACATGCCCTTACACAACAAATGAAAATGCCTTCAAACTGTAAACGACCCTATGAGGTTCTATCAGGCCTTTAGGAAATGAGACATAGCCCTCCAGTGAAGAAAACACCTCACATCAAAAAAAAAATCGTGGCCTCTCAAAAGAGAATTATGCTCCAAACACTCCTACGACATCTACATATAATTGATGCCAAGAGTAAATCCAAACAGATTTTTTGAAATGCCTCATTGAAATTGTCGCAACCAATAGGAAAATCATGGCCTCCCCAATGCAAAAAAATGGCTCAAATTTATACAACTCCTATTTGCAATGTCATTAGCTTGCAAGAATGGTGTCTTGTGACATTAGTCGCCCCTCAAAATAGAGGCATCCATCCTCCATAGAAATTTGTAGCCACAAAAAAATGCATCTTCCAATGAAGTTCACTTGAGTGTAAAAAAAAATGTCTCACAAAAAGAAAAAATGGCTCCTCTTCAATTGAGAGTCGACCTCTAAATGTATGAACATCAACAAGATAGACAAGTGTGCCTGCCAAAGGTAAATCACGCCTTCAAACATAACATCCGTGCACTCACAAACAAATGGCAAAAAATAATACCTTAGATCAAATTTTCCAACAATAGGAGATCATTATTTTCTTCAATGTAATTCAAACAACCATCATTGGAAACAAATGCAACAATATTCTCAAAGTAGATCATAGCCAACAAACATAAAATTGAATATCAATTTGGATCTCAAAAAACCTCTAATAAAAACTCTCAAAGGAAGGAGGGAAAAATGGTTGGCTCTGATACCATGTAGGTGGAGACCACCAAGCCTAGGATCACCATTTGCAAAATATACCTTCATAGATGCAAGAGAAGAAAATACACCATTCCACCAAAAAGAGGGAATAAATTGAGATGCTAAAAATACATATTGTACAAGCATTTAAAGCCGTGAAAATATTAAACGAGTGAGAAAACTACCCTATGGAAAAAACCACCCAGAGTTATTTTCCCTAAGATAAACTTAATACAATAACAAATTGTTATTATATGCAAGGAATCACGGTTGTATAACATGTTGATTAGATGATTTATATAATGATAATTGCTAATCCTTTTTCTATTTGACCATAGTGTAGAAAAAATCATATGGTAGTATGAAAATGTATCCTTCATTTGTAAATAGACTTAGCTTACCATCTTTGACTCTCTTTCATATTTCATTATTAATTACCTTTATCATATTACAACTCTTCCTAAATCTATGGCGATTCAGACTTACATTACTCTAATATGATGTAGAAGGAAACCATTACAATGATAAGTCTTATCACTTACCACTAGATAAGTGGAAGTGTTCATTTCATTATTTTATTTGATTCTCTAAACCTATTGAGCAAGTGGAATATCACTCACTACTAGATAGGCGAAGAGTTCATTTCATTGTTTTATTTTATATATGCATATCATTGTCACCCAATCTAATGATAGTTAGAATGTTTCAACGAATGTTTGACTATATGATGTTTGATTATGGAATCAATACCTTTTTCACCTAATTTCAAGTTAATGGAAAATAATTTTAAAGTGTTGCTACACCTAAGTGGGTGACAACCAACATGAAACTATCTGGGATAATGTAATCCTAGAAAGGGTTGCATACCCACTAATTACAACTACTTAGTTATTATGACGATCAATATTAAATTGATTCTAAGATAGTCCCATTTCTTGCTTAGGGGTTTGGCTAGAGTCCAGGTGGCTCCACAATGCCAATATGATTGGGTGGTGAGAAAGCCTTACTCAATGTATGCATCTTTACAATTGTTTGATCAAAGATATTGGAATTAAAAATATATTTAAAGTTTACAATTATTGTATGTATATTTCTAATGGTTAAATGATTCTTTTAAATTACTATTGATTTATTCTTAAAAAGAAATTCAGTAGAGGTTTTCAAGATTATCTAATGTGGTTATTACAATGAAGTATTTGGTTGTAGTGATAATGTGTTTGTGGTTGTTAGAGGAATTTGTATTAATCTTACCAATGAGGTTAAGTTAGTTGAAAATAGGTTGTCATTGATGTCAAAGGGTGTCGAGACTATCATAAATGTCTTTGATGTCAAGGTTTTCATAAATGAAAAAGATTGTAGGAGTACTTGCAATATCATTATATTTCCTTGGGCTTGTCATGTTTTGGTGCAAGAAAGTTACAAAAATATATGCTATATTTATGGTAGCATGTTGTGTATTTGGAGGTGTTAATCATGAAGAAGTTGTCTCATTAATCATATCGCTAAATCAAGTTTCATTGAGGAGTGATTGCCTTCTAGGATTTGGTGTGTACTATATGCTTAATATACCATGCAGAGTATGTTTTCAATATGAATGTAGTGGTCCTAAAGTATGCAAAAGGATATCTTTTGGGAAGATATACTTCTCTGGAAATACAAATATGGTTGGAATTTCTTTCAAAAATGTAGTTTTTCATTGAGGTTTGGAAGGAGAGCATGTCTACACTAGTTTTATTAGTTTCTTGAGTTTTTGGAGGATATGTTTAGTTTGTAAGAAGTTTGAAGTGATAAAGGTTCCTTTTTCATGCTTTTCTACCTGTTCGAGTTCGAGGAATGTGCGGTAATGGATAGTAGTGTGCAAAATTCAAATCTCTCATGTGGTGTTAGGATAGGACCTAGTTAAGGTTACCATGGTAGTGCACAACATCATGTTCTTTTGGCGGCAAGAATATTGAAATTGGACAGACCTATTACATGTTTCATGTAAATGAAATTTAGGTCCACCTTATGTCATCTTGGCTATTTGTAGATCCCTGACCAACATAGAAGAGTGTTAATGTAATGCCATGTATATATTTCAAATGTTCAAATGAAAGTGAAGTGACTTGAGTACAATATGTGAAGCATAATTACACAAGTGTGAAGAAAACTTGTTTGAAGGGTGTAAACTAAAGAGAAGGTGTGAAGAAAAGAGAGTGTGCTAGTATCAAAAGATCATTTTCAGTGAGCAAGAGTGTCAACAATGATTCTAGCATATGAATGTGTTGTATTAAAGATTCATAACCTTTATGATTGTATTTTTGTAGGATTGGTGTTCTACCTATTATATTATTTTATTTGGGGATTGGTGTCTCCAATAGGTTGGTGCCTACAAGCACATTAGGGGATTGTTATCTCTGGTAGACCTTGGTGCCTACTTTAGTGTATAAAATTCACTTGTACATATTTGCATTGGGAGGCTATTTTTGGCGAGTAGATCCAAGCAACTATTCTCACCATGTTTTTTACCATCTTGTTTTTTCCATGTATAGCTGGTGTTCTCTTGTGTGCTTTATGTTGTTATGTTTTGTTTGTTTATGTGAGGTTTGTTGTGAAGAATCATACATGCTAATAAATTATGAAAAAAGTTAAGAATTTTGGAATTGCTTAGATCTACTAATTCACCCCCCCTCTCAGTAGATTGTGTGCCCTTCAATTGGTATCAGATCCAATTTCCTTTAAAGAAGCCTAATAGCTTAAGGTAGGTCTGGGATGGCACAATAAAGTTTTTCTAGATATAAAGAACCAATATTTGATGCATGAAATTTTTCATTTTGAAAAGTTAGGATGGAGTCCTATTTGATGGAATTAGGAATGAACATCAAGATAGTAGTAGAGGGATATGACATTCCTAAAAACCCTCCTAGGGATCAAGTCAAAAAGAGGGCTTGTGAACTCAATGCTAAGGCAAGGATTGCTATTTTATGTGGATTGAATAATTCTAAATTTTTGAAAGTGATGCAATGTAAAACAAAAAATGATATATGGGATAAATTAGAGAAAGTCTATGAAGGTGATGAAAAAGTCAAAGAGGTAAAGCTACAAACTTATAGAGCTTAGTTTGAATGTCTAAAGATGAAAGAAGATGAAAGAAGATGAGAATATTGCTACATTCATACTTTGAGTTGATGAAGTTGTCAACTCTATCCAAGGTCTTGGTAAGAACTTGGAAGAGAAGATTGTTGTGAAAAAGATACTTAGATCTCTCCCTATAAGGCTTGATTATGAAGTCTCTACTATTGAATAAGCTAAGGATTATAATGTTTTAAAGTTGATTTAACTGCATGGAATTCTAACTAGATTTGATATTATATTTGAAAGTGAAGTTTCTATAAGAAAAGAGGTTGTATTCAGAGTATCTATGAAGCAAGTTGATCAAGATTCTGATGTTGGATTGGATCCAAAAGAAGAAATTTTTTCTAGGAAGCTACAAAGAGGTCATGGTAAGTACAAAGGAAAGTTACTTTTTAAGTGTTTCAATTGTGAAGAAGTAGGAAATTTTATGGCTAAGTGTCCCCATAAGAAGTCTAACAATTTTGAGAAAAAGAATGGAAATAAATAATTTCAGAGAAGGTTTAAAGGTTAGAGGAAACATAAAAGTTTCTACACTAATGAGGAAGAAGACTACTCTACTGAAGAAGAAGATGAAGATGTATTTGAAGATGAAAAAGAAAAGTTTGTATTCATGGATTTTGAGACTAATAAAGGATATGTAAAAATGGATTCTGGTAACAATGAAGAAGAGGTAGATCTTATGGAAGAATTGATGCGTTGGAAAAGAAATCAAAAGGCTGAAGAACAAAATTGTAGAAGAGGTGAGGGATAACAAAAAGGTATCTCAAGATTTGTAGAAATAAAAAAGATGATTATTCATTTGAAGACCCAAATTGAAGAAGCAAAAAGGATTGAAGAAGTTCTAATAGAAAAGTTACTATCAAGAGATAAAGACTACGAGAAGTTGGAAGTAGAAATTGTGACAATGAGAAAAGAGCTTGAGAAAGTGAACCACCAGTTGTAGATGAAGTTTGGATAGAGTACTAAAACCCTAGATCAAATTTTGGGAAGCTAGAGAGCTCTACATGTCAAAACTAGAATAGGTTTTGATAATCAAAAGAAGAAGATGACATAACATTCGGTGAAGACTGCTAAAATAAGTTTGGAAGTGATAGGATTTATAATTTCAAATTCTGAAAGAACTATGGAAAATGATGAAATCATGACACTCAAAGATGGATTTATTCAAGTACAAAACAAAAGAAGAAGATCCAAAAGATAGGGATACAACATTGGGTTCAATTATCATTTCTCTAGTTATTGTTTCAATTGTAATAGTTTTGGTCATAAGGTTGTGGACTATAGTAAAGCTCCAATAAGAATAAATAACTTTGTTAAAAACAATGTATTTACACCTCTATATAATTTTAATATCATTTTCTACAAGTGCAACAACTTTGGACAGATTGCAAGGAATTGTAGAAGCAATTTTGTAAGTCCTCCTCTACTAAAAATTGGAAGAAAAGGATAAAAAATTAGAAGTCATGAATTAGATAAAGTATGGAAGAAGGTTCTTGAAGAAAGGAAGTCAAAAAATTCAATGATTGCTCAAACTACACTACATGCTTTGAAGGAGAAGAACCTATGGATGATAGACAATGGTTGCTCAAGCCACATGACTAGAGATAAAAGTAAGTTCATGAATTTCAATAAATTTGAAGTTGTTTTGTGACCCTTGGAAATAATTCAATTTCCAATTTTTTTAGTAAGGGTGCCTTAAGTCTTGATGGTGGTAGAACAAAGACACATGTTGTTTTGTATGTTGAAGGTTTAAAGCATGATTTTTTAAGTGTCAATCAGATGTGTGATAAAGGCTATAAACTATCTTTTAGTGCTAAAGGTTGTGAAATAAGGGAATCAAGCAATAATAAACTAATTATGAAAGGAAGCAAAATAAATAGTCATATATATCATCTTAGTGATTAGAATGGATAGAGTTATCTCATTGTGTATAGAGAAGAAAGTGACCTTTGGCATAAATGGTCTGGACATATGAACTTTGATGATATTATAGAGGTTATCTCAAGAGGAATGGTTAGGGATATTCCAAAGATTAAGAACCCTCAATCAAATAGCTACAAGACATGTCATGAAGGGAAGTAGACAAGAAGAAAATATTAGGTGCTAAGGAGTATTCCACATCATTGAAACCATTAGATTTGGTTCATATAGATTTGCGTAAACCTATGAGGACTAAACGTTTACAAGGTGACTGGTATTTCATGATTTTCATTGATGATTACACTAGGATTACTTGGATTGCAATTTTGAAAGAGAATCCATAAGCATTTGAGAAGTTTAAGGCATTCAAGGCATTAGTAGAGAATGAAATCAGAAGGAGAATCAAGGTCTTGAGATCTAATAGAGGTGAAGAATTCAATTCTGAGACTTATGACATTTTTTTGAAGGGAATAGGATCCAAAAGGTATTTTTCAACCCCTAAAACTTCACAACAAAATGGAGTTGCAAAAAGGAAGAATCAGACTATACAGGAGATGGAAAGAACTATGTTTTTTCAAGAAAATCTACAAGATATGTACTAGAGAGAAGCTACAAAAACTATTGTGTATATTTCAAAAAGATGCAAGACTAATACGACAACATATGAGTTGTGGAGAGGAAAATTGACATCAGTCAAATATCTCATAATATTTGGAATCAAGTGCTACATCAAAAGAGATGAAGAAAATTTGGGTAAGTTTGATTCTAGATATAATGAAGGAATTTTTCTTGGTTATTATTTAAGAAGTAAAGTTGTAATGATGAAAAAGAGTCCCCCTTTTCATTGCTTGTTTTGGGAATAATTAATGATAAATTGGAATTGATATCACTTTGATCTAGTGTTTTGATGAGTTTCACACATCCACATTAGGTCTTGGGGCCTTCTAAGCTAAATAAACCTAACTCTACCCTAACTTAGTGTTGTAAAGTGCATTTATTCACACCTCAAATTAAATTTAGGATGATTGTAAATTAAGTGGACCTAATCTAGTGTTTTAATGTGTTTTACACATTTACATGACATTTAGGGCTCTTCTAAGCTAAATAAACCCAATTTTTTCCTTCATTTAGTGTTGTAAAGTGTATTTATTTACACTTTCACATTGGATTTCGGGCCCTCTTGCATTTATGACATTAATATCATCATTAAAAATCTCCTAAGACCCTATATTATGCATCCCAAGGAATATTTCAATCAAAAACCTGAAAATATCAAAATGTAAACTTAATTTGCACACTCCCCGACACTTTAGCAAGCAAAATAGGAAATGTGGGACCCATTATCCACTTTCAGTGAATG
Organism: Sequoia sempervirens; assembly: GCA_007258455.2. Classification (NCBI taxonomy): domain Eukaryota; kingdom Viridiplantae; phylum Streptophyta; class Pinopsida; order Cupressales; family Cupressaceae; genus Sequoia; species Sequoia sempervirens. The sequence goes on from VDFB02018340.1 coordinate 48,632, forward strand.
AGTTCCATCCAAGTGGGACTGATTTTCCCAGGTTGTAAAATGAGTCCCATTTGGCCTATTTCAAGGTTTTGGGTGGGAAAATTGGTTTAAAGTTCAAATTGCATCTATGTCAGCCTTTGGGATCAAACAAATAGTCATTTGAGTGGATTGCCTATATAAACAAGCTTTGAAATCCTTATTTCACCTAAGCAACATAAGCCTACATGATATCAATTCAAGAAAGCAAGAGTTAAGCATTCCAAGACTTCAAAAGATCATCTAGAGAGCATTCAAGAACAATTTTAAGGAATTCAATGTCATAATTCTTCATGATGATGAATCATGGAGTATGATCCAAAACATTGATGCTAAAAAAAACACAGTTTAAATCCAAAAATATCAACAACATAATTGTAAGACATTCAAGGGTAGAATTCTTCATCAATTGTTGTAGCAATTCAAGATCCATCATCATGTCAAGCATATCAAGCATCAAAAATGTTATTGATCTAGTGTTGTGATGTAGTATTAAAGATCCAAGATCAAACATTGTTCTACATGTATTGTTAAGATAAGGATCTACATCTTTCATGACCATTTAATGTTGAATTGTAGATTTAAAAAGCATCATTTACAAGGCATCATTAAAAGTATTATTGTTCATGTTTCATTTCCTATGTTTCATGTTTAATGTCCTTGTTTCATTGTTTATCATTTGGTTTAATTACCTAAAAGGGGTTTGACCAATGCAAACCCCCATTCACTAACAATAAACAAGTTTTTCTCCTCTTTACATGTGTGATTACAGATCTAGGTGCTTTGAAGACTTGAAGATCATGGAAGATTAGGTTACAAGCTTGGATAAATTTGTTGTAGTTTTCTCCCCATTTTAAAGGTTGTATTTTTCAATAAAAAGTCACCTACAGGCCCAAAATTGGTAGTTTCAGATCCGAAAATCAAGAGGAACAAGAAGAGCAAACATTGAAGACTAGATTCAAAATTTGAAATTCTAGAAAAACCTAATTGGAATAATTCACATAGATTGGTGAATGAGTCCTAGTTTAGGTCAATTTTGAGATTTTTACATATTCTGATACCCATTTGCCAAAAACCTATTCCTGCACAGAAACCCAAATCTGGGACCGATTCGCCCAAATTGGTCAATGAGTCCCAGTAGGCCTAAATTTTAGGATTTGCAATATTTGTAGTATCCATCCATGTCTCTACAAGCTTCCAAGTGTACACTTTTGATTTTATAGCTTTCTATTATGATTTATATGCATTTCTAGATCATTCATTTAAGTTCCTCTCATCATTTAGTTCAATCATTAAATCTTGTATTTCATTATCTTTTCAAGGCCCTAGCTTGGTGGTGAACCCCGTATTAATCATTGAACAACCTCTAGGACAACCCTATTGCAAGATCTCTTTCCGCTACCTTCATTCAAATTGAGATCTCTAGGGTTACCCTTGAATGAAATTGGAGAAGTGGGTGTGCTCTATGTCCTAAAACCATATGATAGCACCATCTAACCACATTTTCTTCATTTCAAAAGCTTATAGATGTTATAACAAAATATTGAAGAGGATAGTAGAAAGTGAAAATGTGAGAGTTGATAAAAATATTCAATGTACTGGTATTCCATAAGTGAAATATGATGAAGAACCAATTCATAGTAGTATTGAAGATTTAGAAGAGGTTGTTACAAAAACTCTAGCAAAGCATGTTCAAAAAAATCACTATGTAAACTAGATTATAGGAGACAAAGACAGTGGGTTTCAAACCCAAAAGAGACTTGAGAGAACAAGTGAGCAAGTAAACTTTACAATACTATCAAAGAAAGAGCCTAAGTCATATAAATAAGCAAGAAAAGAGAAAGGATGGATAAAAGCTATGGAGGAAGAACTAAATCAGATCATGAAGAATGAAACCTGGAAACTTGTCCAAATACCTAAAGGAAAGAATATGATTGGAATCAAGTGGGTTTTCAGAAACAAGCTAAATGAAGAAGGTGAAGTGATCTAGAACAAGGAAATACTTGTGTGGAATGGGTATGATCAGGTTGAAGGCATCGATTTTGAAGAGATATTTTCTTTGATAGCAAGACTAGAGGCAATCAGAATGTTTTTAGCATTTTCAACTTTCAAGAACTTCAATATATACCAGATGGATGTGAAGTCATCATTTTTGAATGGAGAACTAGAAGAAGAGGTCTACATTGAACAACCTAAAGGATTTCAATGTTCTAACAATTTAGATTATTTTTGTAGATTAAAGAAGGCTTTAAATGGACTGAAACAAGCTCCCAAAGCTTGGCATTCAAGGTTGGACAAATACTTGTAGTAGAAATGATTTAGGAGAGGAAGTGCAGATAGTAATCTATACATAAAAATATAAGGAGATCAACTATTGATTGTTGTGGTCTATGTATATGACATCATATTTGGTGGTAATAATGATGACATGTGCAAGGAATTTTAGAAGGAAGTTCAAAATTAATTTGAAATGTTTATGCTAAGAGAATTATCCTCTATCTCTCCCACCCTACCTCTCTACCTACCTCTACCTTCCCTCTCTACCGAAATCTCTATCTCGAGCCTCATCCTTTATCTCTACCTACATATCCCTTTATCCCTCCCAACTTACCTCTCTCTCTACCTACCTATCCCTCCCTCCTTCCCTCTCTCTCCCTCTTTCTATTCTAGATCTACCCTCCCTCTCTCTAACTACCTCTCCCTCTCCCTCCATCCCTCTTTACTTGTCTCTATCCCCCATCTTCCTCCATCCCTCCCACCCTAACTCTCTCTACCTACCCCTCTCTCCTCCCTCCCTCACTCCATCCTTCCCTCACTACTCTCTATCCTACCTCTCCCTCTCTTTCTCTACCTACCCCTCTCTCTCTCTCCCTTCCAATATTTCTTTCTGTATTGAATTCTAACTCCAACCCTCTCTTCTCTCTACTTCTCTTTATCTCCTATCTCTATCTCTCTCTCTACCCACATCTCACTCCATCCCTCCCTTTAGATATATCTCTATATATCTCTTCTCTCTCTCTCTCTCATTCTCTCTCTCTCCCCTCTACCTATCTCTCACCTTCCCTCTCTACTTATTTGTATGTCATCTCAACCTTTCCTTCTCTACCTACCTCTCCCTCTATCTCTCCCACCCTACCTCTCTCTCTTATTACCTACATATCCCTCCCTATTTCCCTCTTTCCCTCTTTACCTCCTTCCCTCTCTCTCTCCCCCTTCCCTCTCTACTCTATCTCCCCTCATTTTCTCTCTACCTACCTATTACTCTATCCATACTACCTTAACTCTCCCTCTACCCCCTTCCCTCTCTACTTCTCTCTATCTCCCTTACCCTCTCTATACCTATCTCTCACTCCACCTATCCCACCTTACCTCTCTCTCCCATTCCTCTCTCTACCTACCTCTCCCTCTATACCTCCCACATTATCTCTCTCTTTTCCTCTAATTCTATTTATCTCCCATCTTCATCTTCCTCTCTACCTACCTATCTCTCTCTATATCCCTTACATCCTACCTCTCTATATCTACTAAGATCCCTCCCTCCCTCCTTCTGTACTTCTCTTTATCTCCCATCTCCATCTTCCTCAACCTACCTCTTACTCCACCCCTCCCTCATTCCCCCTCACTCCCTTCATATATCTCTCTACTATGTCTCCTCTCTACCTCTCTCTCACCTTCCCTCTCTACTTCTCTCTATGTCTCTTGTAACATACCCCAAATTTATGCCTAGAATTTTCCTAATCTCTTAACTTAGAAAAGTAAATAACACAAATTATCAAGATCATGATCATAAAAAAATTCCTTTCCATTATTATAAATTCATTTTACACATATCCTTACATGAATATAGTAATCATTACAAAGTATCCAATGAATGAAATATAAATTTTACATACAATTTATAAAATGATTCAACATCATAAACATATAAAAATATCATATCTTTCAATAGTACAATGGTTCAATGTGTGAGGTGTCCACCTATGGATCTTCACTTCCTTTGTTCCAAAAGACTCAATAGCCAACTGAATGAGGGAGAGCATCACCCAAGTGATATTCGACCAACAACGAACTTAATTTGATCCCTCCCACATCTACCTAACTAGTAAGATTGCACTACCCTTCAACGAAGAGATTGGTATGTAAATCATAATAATGCACATCTAAGTATCTGGTATTGTGTGTCTTATAAATCTAGTATGGCCATACACTAGATTCCTTCCAACTAGCATGACTCTATTGAAAAGAATGTAATCCTAGACCACAGTGAACCAACAAGTGTAAGTAGAGGCACTTAAACTTACTTTGGCCAAAGATTCTATATATATAATAATTCCAATTTGTATGAGCAAAATCATATGCTCACCCACCCTTACTCGACTTGGAAACTACATTAACCATTGACCCTCTTGGTATACAATCATATACAATCAATTTTAAGGAATTCAAGGGAAAAAATATTTATCAATTGTTGCATAAATTCAAGATCCATCATCATGTCAAGCATACCAAGCATCAAACATGTTATTGAGCTAGTGTTGTGATGTAACATTGAAGATCCAAGATCAAACATCGTTCTACATGTATTGTCAAGATCAAGATCTACATCGTTCATGACCATTTCGTGTAGAGTTATAGATTTAAAAATCATCATTTACAAGGAATCATTCAAGGTATTATTGTTTATGTTTCATGTCCTATGTTTCATGTTTCATTGTTTCATCATTTGGTCTAATTACCTAAAAGAGGTTTGACCAAGGCAAACCCCAAGGCAAACCCCCATTCACTAACAATAAATAAGTTTTTCTCCTCTTTACATGTGTGATTGAAGATCTAGGTTATTTGAAGACTTGAAGATCATGGAAGATTAGGTTACAAGCTTGGAGAAAGTTGTTGGAGTTGTCTTCCCATTTCCAAGTTTGTATTCTTCACTAAAAAGTCACCTATAGGCTCAAAATTAGTAGTTTTAGATCCAAAAATCAAGAGGAACAGGAAGAGTAGACATTGAAGACTAGATTTAGACTTTGAAATTATAGAAAACCCTAATTGGACTCATTCACCTAGATTGGAGAATGAGTGCCAGTTTAGGTCAATTTTTAGATTTTTGTAGATTTGGATACCTATTTACCAAAAACTTGTTCCTACACAAAAACCTAGATTTGGGATTGGTTCACCCAGATTAGCGAATGAGTCCTAGTAGGCCTAAATTTAGGATTTGTAAAATTTCCACTCTCCATCCAAGTCTCTACAAGTTTCTAGGTGCATACTTTTGATTTTACAACTTTATGTTATGATTTATATGCATTTCTAGATCATTCATTTAAGTTCCTTGCATCATTTAGTTCAATCATTAGATCTTGCATTTCATAATATTTTCCAAGGGCCCAGCTTGGTGGTGAACCCCTTATTAATCATTGAACATCCTCTAGGACAACCCTATTGTAAGATCTCTCTTTTCCCTACCTTCGTTGGATTGAGATCTCTAGGGTTACCCTTGACTGAAATTGGAGAAGTGGGTGTGCTCTATGTCCTAAAACTATATGCTAGCACCATATAACCACATTTTATTCATTTCATTTTGGTGAACCTACATTTAGAACACTTCATTTTTTTATTTGGATTCCATCATCATCCTAGATCTAGCTTGCATTGAATTTGCATTAGTTAATTGGCATTCTGGGGATTTCAAATTTTGCATTAGTGAAAATTTATATAGCTTGCATTTTTGCATCCTAAATCATTGTAAATCATACAAAATATGCATTTTCACTTAGTATATAGATCATACAACATAAAAATCATAAAAAGCAATTGAAAACTTATGAAAATTTTGAAAAAAATCCCTACTAGGACTCATTCACTACCTTGGGTGAATCAGTCCTAGTGCACATCTAAGACTGCCTTTTACAACACTAAAAACCTTGTTTCTACACTTCTATTTGCTGCCATTAACTATATGTTTCAGTGGGTTGAATTTCTGTTACATGCATTTCACTAAATATAGCTTAAATTGGTTGATGAAGGAGCGACTCTCGGTCTACCCCTTTCCAACTCAACTCATAGTGAACAGATAGGTTTGCATAAAAAAATGAAAAAAGTAAAACAAAATGTTCTTTTATTATCGAAATGAAATTACATCAACACATGCCATCAAATGGGATTTTATAACATCATCTGCAAATTTGAAACTAATTTTTCTTAGACTCTCACTAGTCTAACCTCTCCTCTTACTATGAGCTACTCTGCCACCACTTTTGCTACTTGTAGGCTGCTCATCACTATCGTTCATCACCTATTTAAAAATTTGTTCATCCTTTAGGCCAGCCTTGACCTTCTCTCTCTATGTCATAGTATCACCATGTAGTTACCTCGCTATTAGGAGCTTCACCAAGTCATCCAATCAACACTAGGCCATTACATCATTCTTAGTAGCTTCATAAAATCATCCAATGGGAATGAATTTCACAATGACAATGTCAAATTCATTTGTTCTCGATCTTCCAAGTGTCATCCTATCATTTTCCATCCACTTCCATTGACCAATCATACCGGTCACACTACCACCATCACCCTATTGGTGAAATGTCCAATCACCTCCCACCGATATGAAGGAGTCTCACCGAAGTCATGTCACACATTGTTGAACACTTTGGGAACCCATCATTCTATTGGGGAGACTCAAGAAAGAGTTCCACTGATGATGCTCACTCCCACTAATCCTTTAGCTCATCCATGTCACTATTCATAATTCACAACAAGGATGAAAATTATTGATCATCCTATCTCTATTTTCCATGTGTCAATACTCATCATCGAATTCCATCTATCAGTCACCTTCATGTCGGTCCCACCATGTTCATCCAACCTTCCATCACTCTATTGTTGGGACCTAAATGCATCTCCCACCAATACATGTATGTCTCACAGATCATCATTCATCAGCTCATCATTGGAACTCCTCCCAAAGTCAAGACGATACTGCCCAATCACGTCGATGAACATGTTACTTCTGCCACCATCAGGCCATCATTGGAGAAAAATAAAATGTACTGCTGATGAGAACACCATACACCGATGTAACTCCAATCTATTAACACCATCATTCCATCACTGGAATGAGTAGATACCTCCTGTCGATAGGCTAACGTTTCACCAACGAAGGAACAACGCCGATCAAAGGATTTGGAGCACAATGCTCCTGTATCAGACTCCCTAGGTGAGTAAAAAAAACTCATGTGATCCTAGACATGGATTCCATCATGCCATCCTTTAGTTTTGATTTCTTTTTCCTCGCCTTCCAGTTGTTCAATCTCCTCGACTCTGCTCTATCAAACTTGCACTGTTGCATTTGTTGACTTCTCTTTTTTTGTATATACCTTCTCCTTTGGATCCTTTCATAAACTTTAGATCCCCACCATTATTCCTCATAGTCTTCCTCCTTGGTGGGAATTGACCCACTGTAATCCATCCTCCTCTGAGAACATTCCTTCTATTGTTTATCCTTCTCTGTCTTATCCTTTTTCACAAGGATTCCTATGAACCTTATTGCCACTAGGCATTCATCACCATCATCCCCATTCATCAACATGTCCTCCTAGGAACATTTTATCTCTACTCTTTCTACTTCTTCAACCATATCTACAACACATTCTACATTCATCAATATGAACTCCATTTCTCTCCACTTTTTAGTGGTTGCTACCACCTCTACATCTTCAACCTTCATGTCTACTAATAAACATCCTTCAATTTTAGGTTCTGGTTCTTCAATATACACATCCTCTTCCTCAGTGTCATATGTATGACGCTTTGCTACATCCTCACCTTCACCAATTTTCTCATCTAACTTAGGATTCTTCAAATCCATCACCACATCTTTGTGTCCTACAACATCACAATCTTCTATTACAACACACTTCACCATCCATACTTTATCTCTCACATTGTTGGACTGTCATCCCTTCTTTATTGCTCTCTTCAAAAACTCTGTTTCTTGTCTCAAATCATATTTATGCCAAGGTACCTTGTCATGTACCCCTTCTACCAATTTCCTTTGCCAGAATGGTACTATGTACCCACGGTCCACTAATTTACCCTTATCCTTTCTATCTTGTAGGTTTTTATTCCTACTTTGACTTGCATAATCAAAATAAAATGTTGTACTTATATTCACCTTGCCTTTTTCTTGTTGGCTTGTCACCTTCTTCCCTTTGTAGGCTTTCTCCTTTTCTCTGATAATCCACTTTTCATCTTTAGGCACCTTTCAATGTACCTTTGTTGCATCCTCTTTCCTTCCCATAGTCAAAACATCATTAGAAGGATAAGATTTATCTTCAGCTCTTGTCTTCTTATGTTTCCATCCTCTAATCTCGTTTGCCAATTCATTCAATTGCTGCTTCAACTCTATCAACTCTCTTTCCCATGATCTCTTTATGAATTCCTCTATTCTAGGAATCCTTGGAACCCATCTAATGGAAAAATTCTTCTTTCCATTTCTCTTTTCCATTTTCGAATCCTCTAAAAGCTTTAATCAACACAAATATTCAACTCTCAGGTCACATAAATGTGAAATACCTCTAGCTTGGTGATCTATTTACAAATATTCAACACCTTTAGATGTTACCCACACTCTCTCAATGCTCTAATAAACCTTCAAACCCTCAGGTTTGCATATGTGAACTGCCTCACATTTGGTGATTTGTTCACAACTTCAAGAAATATCTCACTCGCACAAGCATCCTCTACCCACTCTTTTTTAGTGGAGGAACTCTACACCTTCTACCCAACTTTATCTCTGCTAGAGGATAACAGTTACAAACCCTCTTTCATGTATGGAACAAACATTCTCTCCACAACTCTTCTCAACTCATCACCCATAGGTATTCTGGCTTCAACCCATACTCACAAGTCTTCCTACAACTACCTCATGTTCAACGCTCTATTACAAACTCAAGACAACAAGCTCTGATACCAATTGATGAAGGAGCAACTCCTAGTCTACCCCTTTCCAACTCAACTCACAGTGACAACACAGGTTTTCATACAAAAAATGCAAAAAGTAAAACAAAATGTTCTTTTATTACTGAAATGGCATTACATCAGCACATGCCATCAAATGGGCTTTTATTACATCATTTGTAAATCTGAAATTTATTTTCCTTTTACTATCACTAGTCTAACGTCTCCTCCTACTATGAGCTATTACACCACCACTTTTGCTACTTGTAGGCTACTTGTCACTATCGTTCACCACCTCTTTATACTTTTGTTCATTCTTTAGGTCAACCTTGACCATCTATCTCCATGTCGCAGTATCACCATGCAGTTACCTTGCTATCATGAGCTTCACCAAGTTATCCATTCAACACTTGGCTATTACATAATTCTTAGTAGCTTCATCAAATCATCCAATGGGAATGAATTTCACAACAATGTGGAATTCATTTCTTCTTGATTTACCAAGAGTCATCCTATCATTTTCCATCCACTGTCGTTGACCAATCAGACCACTCATGCTACTATCATCACCCTATCAGTGAAACCTCTAATCACCTCCCACCAATACGAAGGAGTCTCACTAAAGTCACCTCACACACTACTGAATGATATGAGAACCCATCATTCTATTAGGGAGACTCAAGACATATTTTTGTTGATGATGCTCTCCCATTGATCCTTCAGTTCGTCCATGTCACTATTCATAATTTGCAACAAGGATGCAAATTACCGATCATCCTATCACCATTTTCCATGTGTCCACACTTTTCATCAAATTCCATCTATTAGTCACCTTCCTATCAATCCCACCTTGGTCATCCAACCTTCCATCACTTTATCATTGTGACCTCAATGCATCTCCCACTGATACACCTATGTCTCGCTGATCATCATTCATCGGCCCATGACTGGAACTCCTCCCAAAGTCATGATGATATTTCCCAGTCACATTGATGAACCCATTACTTCCTTCACCATCAAGCCATTGCTAGAGCCAAACAAAATGTGTTGCTAATGAAAACACCATACACTAATGTAACTCCAATCTATTAACACAATTGCTCCATCGCTGGAATGAGTAGATATATCCTGCTGATAGGAAAAAGTTCCACCAATGAAGGAATAATGCCAACCAAAGGGGTTGGAGCATGATGCTTCTGCATCATTGGCTCATTCCATGCATTGCTTAATTCCACATTTGCATTTGCAACATTTCATTTTCAGATCATTGCATAGTGTAAGTAGTAAATTACCTTGTTTGAAAACTGAAAATTGCATTTTGAGTTTGCATAGATTATTGTTAAAAAATGTTAGTTTTGATCTTTTCCAAGTTGCAAAGAAAAATTTAGTCAATAAGCATGTTTTTTATTCGTTCAATGCATTCCCTAGTTATGAGTGTCTCTTAGTACAAGAGAGTGGAAATGTTGATACTTTCCTTAAACCTATACCCCCTCTTATCTATCTTGTTTGTGGGAATGATGTGATAGAAGAAGATGAAAATATAGACAATCCATATGATCATAGTTCTTCTCCCAATACCTCTCCTTTTAGTGACAAAGGTATCTTGGTGAAAGAAGATTCAATTTTTGAGAATCATGAAGGTCTTGTGAGCTCTTCTCTTCATTCCCCTTGGGAAGATAGTATAACAATAGAAGATGAAATCATTGCCACCACTTTACTTAGTTTACATTCCTCTCCCAACACTTCCCCTACTTGTGAGAATGCCACAATCATGAACGACCATGAAAATGTTATTTGTGAGGAGGACATGTTGGTGTTAAGAGATCTAATAATTGAAAACCTTGACAATCCTATAGAGCATAAGGGTGTAATTGTATAGATAACCACACTACTATATTTTACTCAAATTTTTGATGAAATTTTGTTGAATTTTTGAAAAATTATCGTCGGAATTCTGACAAATCACTAAAATATTTTTTGTTGCTCACTTTACGTCATTTTCTCGATGCGCTCCAAAACATTGTAATCATGACTTAGTTTTGTCAGTTGCCACCATGGACAAGGGAACTGATTTTCATTAGATTATCGACACACATTTCGTCTATCTACCAATGAGAAATAACCAGAAGTCAAGTGGCATGTCTTTGCCAAAGCATCAAAAGAATATTGAGCATTTGTTGAGCTTCTGACAAAATAGACCATTCATTTTGATGAAACTTTCATTGAAAGTATGACAAGTGCGTTGGACTGTATTAAAAGTTGGTCAAGTCATTCTAATGAAAGGTTCATCAGAACTATGGAAAATTCATTGGACGGTATTATGGTTTCATCAGTTTGTTTCATTGAAAGTTCAACAAAACTGTACAATTTTTTAAAAAGAAAACTATTCAAATCTCCACACTTTTCTAGTGCCCTGGTGGCCATGGATGCTCAATTTAGAGATAAAGAAGGTGCCTAAACTATTTTATACACTTGGAAGGAATTCCATTTTCATGGAATGATATAGTGTAGGGTATGTTCGAAGTGGATACATTGAAGATGTAGTTGTAACTATCCTATTAGACATGTATGCAAAATGTTGAAGCATAGACAAGGCATGTAAACTCTTTGACATAATGCCTCAAAGAAATGTCGTCTCATGGACTGCAATGATTGTAGGATATGCACAAAATAGATTTGTTCAAAAGGCTTTAGAAATTTGAAAGCAAATGTAATTGTTTGGTGTAAAGAAAAAATTGACAACCTTTGTCAGCATCCTCCCTTCCTGTGGCAAAATGGGAGGTTTGGAACAGGGTATGGACATCGATCATAACATAATGGAAGGGGGAGTTTTGTCAAATATTATAGTTGGAAATACTCTAGTAGACATGTATTCAAAATTTGGAAGTATAGATAAGGAACATGAACTATTTGATGGAATGGCTCAAAGAGATGTCATTTCTTGGAATGCAATGATTGTAGGCTATGCACAAAAATGACTATTTAATTAGAAATTGTTGTGATAGATGCAAAATATTTACATCATTTTAAATAGGGACAATGTTCTTGAGGAGATGATTGGTGATGCTAAATGAAGCAATTTGAAAATTAGGCTTGCAATATGTTGTAGTGGCAACTGCCCTGGTAGACATACCTACATAGAGTTTATAATGCAACTTTCAAAAGTTGTAGTCATGCCTATCTTATCATGTTCCACACATGAACATATGTTCAATTAGATAATAGAATACAAAATAAAATAAAGAGTTTAACTAGTGAATTGTAGAAAATATATTTTTGTAGTTTATATTCATATTGCTGATTACATTCATTGCATTGCACACCTTTCAAACTCAAAGTATTAATTCACATTGCATAACTAATAACTAGATGTTGATAAATGATGAAATTTTATTTACAATATAGTTTATTATGGTCAACCTAAGCAGTTATGCAATTACTTCACATCATGTAACTAATATCTAGGAGCAACTTCCAATTGCATTAGCTTGTCATGGCATTCCATGAGACCACATTTATATGAGGAAATTTTTCAAATAGTTCACTGCCTTGTCTATCCTATGACATTTTTCATACATGTCTGCCAAAGTATTCTATCAAACAGTTCATTTCCTTGCTGCTATTATCTACTATTGTCCCACATCTCATGGAATCTTTATCACTATCAATATGTCTAGACAGTCATGAATGATGATATGACTCTCTTTAAATATTACTTGTTGTTGAGGACAGTCATGACTTGTCCCTCCTATGACTGCCTTTAATGGACCAAGGCTATACTAAACTCTGCATTCATGGTCATTGTACTAAACATTATCATGATTGTCCTTACATTATTGTTTCGTCATCATTTTATGGTGAGTATTAAACTTATTGTTATGATTATCCCTAGTTTTGAGAAATGGTTGTCTCTTTCATTTGACACTGCACTTGTCACTTTTCACTACCTTCAATTATCTTTGCACAGTCCACTTGACATTTATTTTAAATGACTAACTCTTGAGATAAAGTAATTGCCCCTTAACATTGTTAATGATCATTTGGCATTCATGACTATCCAATGATTTCAAATGGACTATGCTCTATCTTTTAACATTGATTCCTTATCTTGATTATCACCAACTTGTGCTTAAGATCTCTACCCACCTGTGTCTCTTGGCCTTGCCCTAGTAGCAGATGCTTGATCACTTCCCTTTCATATTTTCGTACATAGTTCACTATCATTGGTATGTCAATCAATTAATATATTCTTTCCATGTCACAAAATAAGAATCTTCTATCATGAACAAGGTTGTAGTATGAAGGCTTGTAGCATACTCTAGGGTCTACTCATTTCCTATCAAATTTCCCCATAATAACCATTGTTATTTTCGTGATGGACATAAGCTAATGCATTATTCTTCAACTATGACAAAACCTTTATGGAGTTAACCTCTCAAATGACACATGAATGCATAAATTTTAGAGGACTAAATAAATACCTATGAAAATATAAGGAAAAAACCTCGAATCCTACAACATTGACAATAGAAAGGTGGGTGCAAAGCTCAATGATTTGATGATCTCATAATCACATACAAAAACCATTATTTCTATAGGAAAACTCAAGATGACTAGGAATAAAGAATATTATGTGGGATGATTGCATAATGTTTCTATATTGGTGACACGCAATAAATTTATATTGGAGAAATTGGTTTGGCACATGGAGGCAGTAGGGTATTTCTAGTTTCAATGCAAAATCTTGCTATTTTTTAGAAAATATGTGTGTAAATTTCCTAGTCTTCTGTGTTATGTCCTTTGTATGATCTATATAGGTACAAACCTGATATGGTTGGATAGAGGGAAGACCTAGCTTTCATTTGGCATTGATTTGGTGAATTTTCATTAAGTATAACAAGAGTTATTTCCATTTTAGTAGGGAAGGTCTAAAAACCCTTAAAACTAGGGTTTTGATTGAAGAATGGCTCTCTCTTCCATCTCCACATTGTAATAAAGCTAATTCTTGGTGGGATGGAAGTTCTTTGTGTATATTTTCATATTTTCAAAGTTTTGGAGAATGAAATGCTATGTGGAGGAAGTTTTGCAATGCTCTATGTGTGGCATCCTCATGTGATAGGATAAGATTGTGAAGCAAAATGTTGATTTTTGCTTGTTTAGGGGATATTAACAGTGAATGCACTTAGATATGATATAAATATGTGTCAAGGCTTTGGGGTGAAGGGGAGAGCCTAGATAGTCAACTATCCAATTGTAGCCAACTAATTAGGTCTCTTGGAGCAACATTGTTTTGGTCCATTGCTCTTTTTCTAGTCACTATCATGAAGGAAGGTTTTGAGGCCTTGTAGGGGCATACAATACCTATCTAATTTTAGTGGTTTGGGCTTGGTATAGGCTTGTATATGGATTTTATTATGAGTTCCCTACCGGGTAGGGCTACAAGGGTTAAAAGGGTAAAGAGGCCTAAAGGTTAGAGTGATGAGAAAATGGAGTTTCCTAAGTGAAAATTAGGGTGTTAAGTTTTGGTTTGGTCCTATTTGAAATTATCTAAGTGGTTAAAAACCCTCTTGGTTGTGAGAGTACAAGAACCCTAGGTGAGTTGGGTCTTTTCCTTGAAAGAATAGTGGATTGGAAAGTTCCACTTAAAGAGTATTTGAGAGAGCTACACTAATTTGGTGGTTTGATAATCTAGTTGATCATCTAAAGAAGCTTACTCTACTCACTCTCAATGACTTATTCCTACATATTTCACTATCCTTGGATTTTCAATCACTTAATGTATTATTTCCATGTCACAAAGCAAGAATCTTCTATCATGAACAAGGTTGTAGTATGAAGGCCTGTAGCATACTCTAGGATCTACTCATTTCCTATCAAATTGCCCCATAATAACCCTTATTCTTTTTGTGATGGACATAAGCTAATGCATTATTCTTCAATTGTGACAAAACCTTTATGGAGTTACCCTCTCAAATGACACATGAATGCATAAATTTGAGAGGAAGACAATACGTTGAATGAATGTAAGTAGAGAAATTTTTGCATACTTGCAGATGGTACAAAATTTCATGGTTAAGTGGAAGCCTCCCATCAATGACAAGATCCAAATATCTATGTATCTATCTCAATCAAGCCTCTAAACCCTTCAGAGCTGTCAATTTTTCCACTAACCTATTATGTACAAAAGTCAAATTTTAGAGTTATGTCACCACTAAAAACAAAAGAAATAGAGCTTTGAAACCAAATCCACACACAACACAATGTGGTATTCATACAAAGCCATACAAACAAACTAAACTCAGAACATTGGAATGGAAACAACTTTAAATTATGATGCAAAGCATGAATTCAATTTACTCAACTAGAGACACATTTCACAATAATGGGTTCTTCATCTAAAACATTTGTATGAGGTTCAAATAGTAAAGAGATTGATGAAAGATAGAGGAATTTAAAAGATACTTGGATTTAGTTGGATTAAAGGTTGTAAACTGGTACATGTTTTTTGTGTAGGAGTCATATCACATCCACAAACATGGTAGAGCTATGCAAAGCAAGAGAAATTGGCTTGGAAAATGAAGGCATCAAGGTATGAAGAATCATTTTTTTGCCACCATAGTGAAAAGTTAGCACTTTCTTTCATCTTTGCATATTGGTTTGATGCTTCAAACAATGCATTTATAATATTGAAAAGTGCATTACCTTATTGGGCTTCTCTTAGTTTCAAAAATATTTTAATATTCTCTACTTAACAGGGCCAACCACGTGACGGTGGAAGCTCATTTGGCCCCTCCCCCACCTCACATCATTCTCAATTCCCCATACCCGATCATATAACATTAATCATTCATTCATCCATTAATAACATCTAACATTCATTCATTAACATACAACATTCATTCATTCATCCATTAATAACATATAACATTCATTCATTAACATGTAACATTCATTCTTTCAGTTTTTACATATTATCAAAAATATGGTTGTCATAATATGATTACAATCACTTTTTTTTTGTTTCTTTTTTGAAGCTATCAAAATAGTAAGTGGAGTATCCTTTTCTAAATCATTTATCTCCCCTTCAGTTGTTCTTCCCTCTTCTCATGATCTTAATGTACGCCTAGTCATGTACTGATCAGGACATGGAGGCCGCTGCAAGGTGGGGTATGCTGCAATAACAAAGAAATGTTAAATTGATGTTTTATTATTATTGTTACAAGTACTTCATTAATTAAAAGAACATTAGAGTGGTGCTCTTTAGCTAATGGGGCCACATCATGTTCTTGATCTTGTCTTATAGCCTCATGCTAAACACCCTCTAAATCCTAATTTGGAGTTGGAACATGAAAGGTTACATTAATTAATACACCAATTGTAATTAAATATGTTTAAAAGAACATTAGAGTGGTCCTCTTTACCTGATGGGGCCACATCATGTTCCTGATCTTCTCTAGCCTGATCATGCTCAACATGTTGATCACACTCTACATGCTCTAAATTTGAAACACGAAAGATTACATTAATTAATACACCAATTTCAATTAAAGATGTTTAATTGTATTAATCCATACTACGTTTTGTATAGCACATGAATACATCTAGTACCAGGATGCACACCATGACCTTCATTTGTAGGTTGTGCTCCACCCTCACTAGACTGCATTCCAATGTCATGTGAGGTATTATCATTGCTTGTTTGTTTTAAAAAAATAGGCACATAATTACTTTTTGGTGGAAATTAATATTGAATAGATTACACAAGTATTAAATTTTAAATAAACTTTATTGAGTTTATTTACCTACGTGTTAGATGTAGTGGAAGATTGTGTTTGCCCAGTCAAGACTCTTAGGTGTTTAGCCATGGCTTCATAGCCATGTTGGAAGGAAATCTTCATGTTTTCTTCTGTGGGTGCTCTGTTGAATTCAAAGCCCTATATTTTTTCATAAGATCATGAATTTTTCTTCTATGGTGTGATAAAACCAAAATTGTTTGCAATTTATTATTTGGATGCAATATTTCATTTATTGATTCTTACAATTCATGTGGCTAATTTCATATAACCACCAGAGCCAAGTTTGTGCTACCTGTGTTTTTCTAGTCTTTCCTTTGTTGCATTTGATGTGTCAGGCAACCTATGAAAAGTTTGAAATACATTAGATTATGTAAAAAGAAAGAGTAATCAATATATAATTACATTATTGATAGTATTACATACCTTCCTTGGCCCGGTGGTGTCTTTCATTTTTTCTTTTTAGCCTTCTCCTTTCCATCTGACACCAGGTCCTTCCACTCCCTCTCTGGAATCAAGGGGGGACACTCGTAAAAAAAATTTCTTCTCTAAATGTGACTTATATTGGTCCCTCACATATTTTAGATAGGTACCAGCTTTCTGAAGGACCTTGGTTCAATTGAATGTTTTATCACTGAACAACACAACTAAATGGTTAATGAGCTCATCTTGTATATCTTGATTTTTGGAATTCCACCGTGTACATATGGTGGGACTAAAGAGCTCCAATGTAATACCACCTAGACATTTATAAAAAAAATCATTTCCTATAAAATGATCATGGGATCATTTGTCTAAAAAAGAGTGATCAATAAGTAAATTTCAATTGGATTATATATAATAATAATTAAAATGTTTTAAAGTACCTGGGACCTTATCTATCTTTATGGGAATGAAATCCTCAGTCACTACAAATGTGACCGACAATGTTCCCGTACTAGTAATATGGGAAGATCCAGGAAATGCTGCTAAAACATCACCAGTACTAGTGGCCTCTACGTCACCAGTACTACTTGATGCCTGCATGCTATGTGTTGCCAAAATTTTAGTTGACAATATAGGCATAGATGATGGGGTCAGATGATGTGATGTATGTGCAGGAAGATCAGGATGGACACTTGTACCAACCCCTACTCTACAGGAAGCACCTGCAGTACCCTAATCATGGCCAACAACATCATGAGGACACAAATAATCCTGTAAAAAAAACACATCTTTTAGTTCATGACATAAAATAGTACAAAATATAAAATCATGAATGAGCTTATGTTATAATTAAAGACCTCATGACAACTTACTTGCAAGTTTTGTACTCTCTAATGCAATATTTTAAACCTCTCTTATTTCATCTGTTTGAGGCACTACGAATAACAATGGAAGGATTTCTTCATTGCATTTTTTTGTCTTCCTTATCATATCAAGAGGGTTTGCTGAATATGCGATGTCATCATCCAATAATAATGACTGCACCTCGACCCTATGGATGCTCTCCTCTACAACTAGTGCCTTTCCCTGATCAGTTGACTGCAACAAGAATATTAAAAACATTATTGAAATTAACCCAATAAACTTATGAAAAAAACATAATAATAAAACATTTTGCTTGTATCTAATTTGTAAAATTAAAATGAGGTAAACCTGTTGGGTAGAAGTGCCTAAAGATGCATCATGATCTATGGTCTAGGCTGGAGCCTTCCTCATACGATCAATGTCCCACTGTGACAAAAATTAAATATAAAAAAACTTACTGAAATGAAACCAATAGACTTTAAAAAAAAAACATAATAATAAAATGGTATATTGGAGTCATTAATTGGACATTGGGTAAAATCATATATAGTACATACCACTCCCATAGTAACTGTGTTTGTATCTAAGTGATTCAAATTGTAATCGATTAGCAACTCTTCCCCTGCAGTTATTGATTTTATCACACATACAAATACATGGTTTCCCTCGTGTGCCTTGAATATGCAATTGGGTTGCTTATTTGTTGACCTAGGTCATGTACATAGTCACTCCTTTATTTTGGCCTTCTTTTAATGTACATAGTCACTCCTTTATTTTGATCCTTATCTTTTAGCTGTATATAATTTGCTGACAGTGCATACCTATGCATACTTCATGTATATCAAACTAGCTATATCCAATTTTTGTAACTGTAACAAGGTCTGACATATTCCATCAATTCAACAACTTTTTCATAATAGACCTTTATGTTGTCCATGTAAAATAGGCCCAAACCATGTAATGACAATGGTGCTATGCGATATATCCTCTTGTAGACAAAAAAATTAGTGTTTATTGGAGGAAGTTCCTTGGGTACCCATTGTTTCCGTAGATGTTTGTACCTCAAGGGCACCTCAATGTCACCTATGTTCTCATCATCATAAGAACTTGCCCCCCTTCAGTAAGAAAAAATTCCATGCGTTTACAAAATTTTCTTCTAATCTTTTGACCTCTAGTTGATCTCCCTCTTTTAGACCTACTACATGACTCACTTTCCTCTTCTCTTCCTAAATTTACCTCGCTTGAGGAAGATAGATCTGAAAAATACCTATTTGGTGGTACCTGCACTCATAAGGATGTTGGATGAAGTTCTTTCATGGTGATGTGATCCCAAGGTGACATTATGATTATTCTATTATTTCATCGCTAGAATTTGACTGGTTATAAGGTAATCAAGTCTTGATAGATTGCAAGTTATTGTTACTACAATCCAAATGTGTCCATCACAAATCAAATAAATGTATGAAAAGGTTTCAACATCTTCAAATAGTGAAATTTAGTGCTCATAGTCATTTGAAACAACAACATTTTGATTCTTCAAAGGCTTGTAGTAGGTTTTGAGTCTTGGTGATAAGTTTCAATGTAATCACAAGGTCTCCATCCTCACTTTGTAAGCTTAGTGCACCTTGGAAAATTAAAGAATAAAAATTCCATGATGCAACCAGGTGCTTGACAGGAGTTTCCTTGGTGTTTTGAAATGGTTTTGATGCCTTTTGACACCTCTTGAAGGCTCTTTGTATTTGGGCTTGTGGAAGTTGTATTAACTTGACTGAACTAGGAAATTAGGTGTCTAAATGATGTTTTGTTAGTTACCAATGTACAACCAATTCAAATTTTAGTTGTGGGATGTATGGAAGGTTGGTTGAAGATATAAATAATCCTCTCTTGGTCAAGGCATGTGGGTTGATGAATCATTTTGAAATCTGGATAATTTGTGTGTAAATTTCATGTTCTACTGTGTGGTATGGCCTCTATATGTACTGTATGGGAAAAATACTATTATGGTTGGATAGAGGGAAGACCTATATTTATTTTGGAAGTGATTTTACAAGTTTTCATTGATTATAAAAGAAGATATTTCCATTTTAGCAAGAACTGGTCTAAAAACCCTCAAAATTAGGGTTTTGATTGAAGAATGGATCTTTCTTCCATCTCCACATTGTAATAATACTAATTCTTGGTTGGATGGAAGGTATTTGTGTATATTTTCATATTTTTAGGGTTCTAGAGAATGGCATGCTGTGTGGAGGAAGTTTTGCAATGTTCTAGGCCTGGCATCCTCATGTGGCAGGCCTAGATTGTGAAGCAAAAAGTTGAGTTTTGCTTGTTTAGGGTGATTTTAACTGTGAAGGCACTTAGGAGTGATATACATGGGTGTAACTAGAATGTAAGAACCTATTTCAAGGATTTTGGGTGAAGGGGAGAGCCTAGATAGTCAACTATCCTGTTGTAGCATGTTAATTAGGCCTCTTGGAGCAATGTTGTTTTGGTCCATTTCTCTTTTACTGTCCACTATCAAGAAAGAAGGTTTTTAGACTTTGTAGGGGCATATATTACTTGTCTAAGTTCAATGGTTTTGGATTGATAGAATCTTATATGTGGATTTTATTTTGATTGTCCTACCAGGCATGGCTACAAGCCTTTTAGTGGTAAAGAGGCCTAGTGGTTAGAGCGATGAGAAAATGGAGTTTCCTAAGTGCAAACTTGAGTGTCATGGTTTGGTTTAGTCCTATTTGACATGATCCAAGTGGATACAAGCCATCTTGATTCTTTGAGTACAAGAACCCTTGTTGGGGGGGTCTTTTCCTTGAAGGAATAGTGAATTGGAAAGGTCCACTTAAAGAGTATTTGAGAGAGTTGTGCTAAGTTGGTGGTAAAGAGACCTAGTGGTTAGAGAGATGAGAAAATGGAGTTTTCTAAGTGCAAAATTGAGTGTCATTGTTTGGTTTAGTCCTATTTGACATGATCCAAGTGGATACAATCCCTCTTTATTGTTTGAGTACAAGAACCCTAGTTGGGGGGGTCTTTTCCTGGAAGGAATAGTGGATTGGAAAGGTCCACTTAAAGAGTATTTGAGAGAGTTGTGCTAAGTTGGTGGTTTGATCATTTAGTTGATCATCTAAAGAAGCTTCCCCTACTCACCCTACATCATGGTTGAAGGTATTTTTGTTTTTGAGATGATTTAAAAATCCTTCTAAGGCTCGAGAAAAGGTTGTTGGAGGAGTTGATACCAAAATTTCATATCAAATACCACGTTCTTGAAGCAATTTTTTGTGTTTTTACTAGTTTTCTAAAATTATTTGTGTTGTATGGATCTGTACAAGATTGAAATGCTCTGAGATTATTGGTGTAGATAAATATATGTGTTCCCTTTCATTTGTATTTGTTTTGAAGTGCTAAATCACTATTTTATGGGAGAAAACAATCAAGTACAGGGATTGCCATGTTTTTCCTATGTAAGGGTTTGAGGGCTAAATAGAAATGACATCCACCAATCCACCCACTATCTTGGAACTGTAACTCGATGGATTGGTGTGCAATCTTGTATGATAGAGGTTCATTGTATTTAAGGGTCTTTTAAAGCAAGAAACTTGGCATTCAAGTGATTCCTTAGGGCTGACAGGGGCAATTTTCTTGTGAATTTGTGGTTGTTAAGTCAGGGTTTGTTAATTTTATGGATATCTCTAACAACTCTAAGAGCTATAATGGGATGGAATTAAAGGAAACTTCATATGAAGTACCTTTGAATTAAGGTCTTCATTTGAAGGTCCTTCATGCAAAGGTTCCTTTTATAAAGCATTTTGGACATGAAATATTTAAAATAAAAAATACCTTCATTTTAAAGTCTTGACATGACATCATTTTTGAATGAAGGTTCTTCATTCAAAGGTCATGAAAGGACATTTTATGCAACCATATTCCTTGTTAAAGTTTTAACTTAATAGTAAGGGCATCATGAGTAGTTTGTTGGGCCCATTCAACAGTCTTTGATGCAAGGATAGAATTTTCTAGAATGTATCTACTATCAAGAAAGCCAATTTGTTTACCTATATGAATATATCTCAAGCAATAGGTTTAATTGTGATGGAAATGATATTGAAAAATATTTTTTAATCTAAGTGTTGAGAAGCATAATTGGACACCATCGTAGGAAAGATTCTTCATTCTCACTTTTAGGTGTTAAAATTTAACAATACCTTGATTGATGAAAGAGCCCAAAGAGCCTTTCTCCATGGTATCCACGTACACATAGCAGTGGTCTTCTCTTATACAGTTGGAGGAGGTTATCACTTTTAGGTGTGTGGAGGAGGTTATCACTACCAAGAAGGGAGGAGACCTTTCCTTGCATATTTTTGTGGTTGAGGTATTAAAGAAGAATTGTATTCCTCTATTTCCATTCATTAGATCTAGCTTATCCTAGCATAACTTGGGATCCTTTGCCCCTATAAACTTCCATATGTTTGAGTTTATGTTATGTAAGCATAATTCCATGCTATGATGAAATATAAGAGGTGGAGGAGGCCAAAAGGAAATAACCCCTTTTTAGTTGTACCTTCAATTTTTTTCTTATTGTTTTATGTTTTTAGCAACTTTGTGGACATAAGATTTGAGGTAGGTCATACAACAAAGAATAACATGTTCCCACCAACAAATTGAGCCTCAAAAGTTAGTGGGACTTAATTATGAGTTATGAAACGTAATATCAAAGCAAAACAGGTTCATTTATGACCTAGTATTATTGTATAATTAAATTAAAAATGTGTTTTTGTTTACATTAAATATCCCTCCTTTTGTGTAGGGTACTTGTGAAAGGCATGACATCCAAGTTCCTAAAAAAAAATTGCATACAAATTTTTGTTGTGTATATGGATATGTGTTTCGTGTTATCTGTTTTGCTTGTGCATGAGGAAGTAAAGGCCAATCTACAAAGAATTTAGAGATTCACATTTAGCATTGGAAGAATCAGGTGCAGCCCATTATGGCATGTGAAGACCATGTATTAGGTTGATCTCTGTGCATGTCATTTGTGAACCATGAGCTTTTATCTAAGGTTTTTTTTCTACTTGGAATGAATCTCTTTGCCTGTGTTTGAATGTTTGAGGCACATTTAATCCCATTGAATGTTTGAGGTGAATTTACTCACATTCAATGTTTGCAGAAAATTTGAAACCCTTGTTCGAGGC
This sequence comes from Sequoia sempervirens, assembly GCA_007258455.2. NCBI lineage: Eukaryota > Viridiplantae > Streptophyta > Pinopsida > Cupressales > Cupressaceae > Sequoia > Sequoia sempervirens. The sequence continues at coordinate 71,868 of VDFB02018340.1, forward strand.
ATGAAGCTCCTATTATCCCTATTATGCATGCGTAAAGATTGCATCTAAATTGGAAACTAGGCATGAAAAATGTAGGTTGAAGAGAATGGGGGTGCCAAACTTACAATACTCATTGTCCCTTGGTAGTGGATTTTCCTTGAGTGCCCTCAACCTTGTCCCTGGCACTGGTATTGACCTTGTTTTCGCTCCTCCAAACTCTTACTCGGCATTGGTATGCACCCTTTTTTCACTCCACCAAACTCTTCATCGGCGCTAGTATGGACCTATCTCTCACTCCTCGAAACTCTTCCTCTCTTCCTCGGCACTGGTATTGACCTTTCACTTCTCCAATTTGACGAGCTAGGTTTTAATTAGAGTATGTTAATTAAATTGAAATTTCTAGCACCATTTAGCTAGGTTTTAATAATAAGTTAGCTATATTTACATAATAAATTATATAATTATTTGAGTTATTATAATTATATATTATATTCTTTAACAAAATTATTAAATACATATAAAATTATTATAATTAATAATTAATAATAAGTATATTTTTATATAATACAAACTATAATTAATATAATATATATTTAATATAATAGTAATATTAGATTAAATAATATAATATAATATAATAATATTTATTATTATATAATAGTATATATAGGCTTTTACCTAATATAAATAGATAAGGATGAATAGATAGAGATATAGGGAGGGTGATTGATATATCTCTCCTTGTCACTCTATATCTCTCTATATCTCCTACTATCTATGTCACTCCCTCTTCCCCACTCTATCTATTGAGCTATCTCTCCCTCTCCCCCCTTTCTCTCTCATTCAATCCATTTCTCCATCCATCTCTCCTACTCTATATCTATATATCTATTTCTCTTTTTATCTCCCCCACTCCTCTCTCTATCTCTCTCTTTCACCCTCCCCCTCTATCTCTCTATATCACCCACTTTCTATGTCTCTCCCTCTCCCTCTATATATATTGAGCTATCTCTCCCTCTCTCCCCTATCTTCTTCTCTCTCTCCCTTTCTACATATTGCTCTCCCTCTCCCCCTCTTCTTTCTCTCCCTTTTCCACCTATCTATCTCCCTCTCTTCTCTCTCTTCCTCTTCAACCTATCTCTCCCTCTCTCCCCCTCTTCTCTATCTCTCCTCCTCTACCCATCCATATCCCTTTCTCTCCCTCCCCCTCTCTATCTCTCACCATCTCTCCCTCCCTATCCCCCTATCCATCGAATCTCTATCTCTACCCCTCTTCCTTTCTCTTCCCATATATCTCCATCTCTCTTTCTCTTCCCATATATATATCTTCCCATATATCTCTATCTCTCTCTCTTTCACCATCACCCTCTATCTCTCTATATCACCTCCTTTCTATGTCTCTCCCTCTCCCTCTCCCTCTCTATATATTGAGCTATCTCTCCCTCTCTCCCCTATCTTCTTCTCTCTCTCCCTTTCTACATATCTCTCTCCCTCTCCCCCTCCTCTTTCTCTCCCTTTTCTACCTATCTATCTCCATCTCTTCTCTCTCTTCCTCTTCAACCTATCTCTCCCTATCTCCCCGTCTTCTCTATCACTCCTCTACCTATCTATATCCCTTTCTTATCTCCCTTTTCTACCTATCTATCTCCCTCTCTTCTCTCTCTTACTCTTCAAGCTATATCTCCCTCTCTCCCCCTCTTCTCTATATCTCCTCCTCTACCTATCTATATCCATTTCTCTCCATCCCCCTCTCTATCTCTCACCATCTCTCCCTCCCTATCGCCCCTATCCATTGACTCTCTATCTCCACCTCTCTTCCTTTCTCTTTCCATGTATCTCTATCTCTTTCTCCATTATCATATATCTCTTTCACCATCCTCTATCTCTCTATCTCTATATCACTCCCCTTTCTCTGCCTATCCCTCCTCTTCTTCCCCTATCTCTTCTCTCTAAACTTTCTACATGGAACTCTCCCATCCCCAACTTCTCTTTCTTTTTCTACCTATCTATCTCCATCTCTTCTCTCTCTTCCTCCTCAACCTATCTCTCCCTCTCTCCCCCTCTTCTCTATCTCTCCTCCTCTACCTATCTATCTCCTCTTCTCTCTCTTCCTCTTCAACTTATCTCTCACTCTCTCCCCCTCTTGTCTATCTATCCTCCTCTACCTATCTATATCCCTTTCTTATCTCCCTTTTCTACCTATCTATCTCCCTCTCTTCTCTCTCTTCCTCTTCAACAGATCTCTCCCTCTCTCGCCCTCTTCTCTATCTCTCTTCCTCTACCTATCTATATCCCATTCTATCCCTCCCCCTCTCTATCTTTATAGCATCAAGCATTCTAAAAATAGTGTTTTATTAAACTATAAGTAGATTATTGTCACCACTCTTCATTCCATATGAAATGCCAAATGTGGCAATTATTTTGTTGCTTTTTTCAAGTTTCATTAACCAAGCTATTTAGTGGGTTGAATAAAGTTGTGTTATGACCCTTGGTCTCTTTAAAATAATTAGACAATATTAGGGAGATCAAGAAGGGGAGAAAACTAAACTCCTTGAAAATAGGGGTAGTTTTGGGTTTGTTGGTTTTCTTTGTATACTATATACTTAGTTCCTCTAGGATAAGTCACTGTAGAAATGAAAGATGTTTGATTATCTACCTAATATTGTTTTGTGTTTTTGAAATGGAAGAGATCTACAACTCTATAGAAATTTCTATATGCTAATGGTCAAATTATTAGACTATTTAGATCATTTTCTTAGTTGTGTATCCTAACTAATATAGAGTAAGCATTTTCATTTTAATTGACTAGTACATAATAGTTTGTGTTGAAAGAATTGTTTCCATTCTTTGTAGTTTTTACATTGGAATACAAATCATATTTAATTTCATACCAATATACTTCTTTCATAAATCATATTTGTTTAATATCTTAAAAGATGTTAGTTAAATTGGAAAAGTTGTTTGAGTTAATTACTAAATTTGATCTAAAATGTTCAACACTTTAGATAAATTAAATTAGATATATATAGTTAAATTGGAGGTGTCATTTGAGTTAATAATTAAATAATATAATAATAAATTAAAGCAAGGGACATAATTTGAATGTGTTTGAATTTAATAAATTGCAAATTATAAATAGACATAAATTACTTGAAATAAGTGCTTCATAACCCATCTAATCAAATCATAACCTATCAAAAAGGCAATAGGAATTTTCTAAAGAAAAGAACACTTGACCCAATCATAAGTGTATGGCCTTCACAGAAAAGAGTGATCCACCTTAGTAATAACAACTACCCCATCCAAAATTTGCTCTCATTACACAAAGCCACAATGTTCCTCCAAGATAAGCCAATCAAATCCTACCTTATGTGTCCTAGTAATAAAATTGGAGATGATCCTAAAAATGACATTGGAAAGGGTGATTGGTCTAAAAAATCTAAATGAATTTTCAATTATTTCACTACTACGATCAATGTATCTTTCAAGAAATTTCCGAAAACACTATTCATTATGATCATATGGAAATTTCTAGGAGAGCTACAATAGTTGTAACATCATGAATTAAAATTAAACATTAAAAAGTACATCATGAATTAATTATGTAATGGAATAAAAATTAAAAACATCATGAACTAATTATGTAACCACATAAGTCAAATATAATTCTATCAAGAAATTAATATAATTGCATAACTCATACATTTCAATGTCATTGATCTTCTTATTCATCCAACTCTTTGTCTATATCATCTGATCTAGATTCGACATTGTAAGGATTGGTCATATCATCATCGTCGTCATTGATATCAGTTTCAATAATGTCATCATCCACATGAATATCATCTTCATGAACATTAACTCATACATCATCATGTTCTAATTCCTTTTCTTCGACATATTTGTTAGACACATCATCAACTAACTATTGATCCTGATCATCATCTACATCATCTTCTAGTTCTTCAGTATCTTCTTCTTCCACCACATTATACTTTACCGACCTTCCTCTTGGATCATGTCTAACAACAAATGACCAACCCAGTTTACCTGGAACCTCTAAGTAAAATACCTGCTCACATTGGCTTGAAAGAACATAGGGCTCATTTCCAGCTCGCTTGATCGACCTTGTATTAACCATGGTAAATCCATTATCATGATCAATAATAGTTCTCTTGGGATCAATTTCATTCAATCATATCCTATACCATGGGACGATGAATAAAAATAATTTGAAGGACTTAAAGTCACACTCAAGTATATCATCCAAAATACCATAGTATCAGTTTTCTAAGACTTTTGGATGTATGTCGCTTCTAGATGAAACACTAGTCACTTGAAAGACTACAGTTATCCCAGAATCACAAGTTTTCTTCGTGTCATCCAAATTTTTGATTTGAAATTTACAACCATTGCACCACATAGTCTTGTGGTGTTTCACTTACAATATGTCAAACATGTAAAAATTATTGCAATATCGTCAGTTGATAAACACATTTATTCTTGGCCGAATGTATGCAAAGAAAAAAATCTCAACATATATATACATCAATATAATTGAAAATAATTAAACAATAAGGGTGATCAATATATTTATACATACCTGTTTATCTCTTAAACCATATGCTAAATCAATTTCCCTTGGTGTAACATTGGAATCTCCATTATGATGAGCTTCTTTAACCAATGAAGCCACACCTTCCCATGTTAATGCGCGATCAAATTGTTGGCATTGTTCAATCCATACCATCATCCAATCAAGATTGTTTGTAATGTACAAATCCAGTGCATCCACTCAACCAACTGTATCAAAAAAATTTGAAATTCACAAACGACGTATAATTAGTGGTGCAAGAGCACCTATACCTCATTCTCAACTTGTGATTATTTGAAGGTGGATAGATGGTCAATAGGTAGAGTGAGTCTTTTGGATGCTTTTGTCTTGAGTAAGGTGAATTAAGACCATTAGAAATGTTCTAGGTAAAGTTTTGAGTTATGAGTTTGAGTCTTGCACTAAAGAGTTTTGTAGCTTTTTAAAGGAAAATTAGAGAATTTACATGTAAAAGGGTGCAAGGTTAGTGCCATATCAATAATAAGGCTATTATCAAGCCACTATCATGGTATTAGAGGTTTCCTAGGAGTTTCAATACATTTGAAAGTTCAAAAAATTAAAACATTTTAATAGTGATGTTAACAACCTTGAAATTAGTGTGTTTTATGTTTCATGTGATCATAAAAGATTAAAAATTCAGTTGTAGAGGTGGTTGTTCAGTATTTGGGGTGTAAATCCCTTTAAAATACATAAAGTGATCATTGTGAACCCTCATAGGATGAGAAATAAAGAAGGTATAGCTATTGTCCTCAAAGTTTTGTGAAGAAAAGCATGTGAAATGAGAGGTTCAAACCTAAGTTTCAACAAAATATGTATGGGAGATCTGATTTTATGAATTTTTACCCATGTTCAAACCTAATTGGTTGTTTCTAAGTTGGGTTTGAGGCCTGGGAGGTTGTGGAAGTAGGAGATTCAATAAACCCTCATGATTTTGGCCTAAAACAAGGATTTTTGGGTTTGACAAGAATCTGGTCGTACAAGTGGAATATTTTTGTGGATTTGGATGTTTAGAGGCATAAAAATTGCTGCCCCAAGATTTCATGGGCATATGACAATTTTAAAGACTAGTTGCTTTGTAAAATAGGCCTAATCAACCTAATCAACACAACCTAGAAAGGGTCATTTTGGTGATTTGGTCCAAAGGAATTGTACTTTCCCTTAAATTATATTTAATAAAACCAAAATGGGTGTCTAAAACCATCAAGTTTTTTTTTGGTGTTTTGGGAAAGTTTTGATTTATTGGGAAAAACTAGGTTTGCACTACTACAAGGATTCAAGGAGTCAAAGTGTGAAATATGACTTACGTTGTTTGTCAAGCTTTGAGAGTTGTTTGGATTGTTTAAATTGGTCATTATAAACTTTTTGGAAGCCTCTTAAAGGTAGCTTGAGAGGTTGGTTGAGTTGAGCCTATCAGGTCTACATCAATTAGTTAATTACCATGGTATACGACCTTAATTTATAATTGATGTATATTGAAGATTAATAATTAAATAAGTACAATATACATAAAAATCAAATGTAAAATGTATTATAATTACCTCTCACTTTCCTCAATCTACCTTTCCCCATCAGGTACTCCCCTTTGAATTTGTTAATGGAGTTGGGATCCCAAATGCGATCTACATGGATCTTTGCTGCAAACTTAGGAAGATATGTAATAATGTACACCATGGTCTGGTATACCATATATCCCTCCACCATAGAACCCTCAGGATGTGCTCCTTTTCTAACAAAAACCTTCAAAAATTTCAAGTATCTTTCAACCATCCACATTGACCTTGTGTGTACAAGTCCACACAATTCAATCTCCTCAACTTGGTGTATGAGGTAGTGTTCTTGTGTATTGAAAAATGTCAAAGGTAGACACTTTTTCATTTCACATTAGACAAGGAATTTTTCTCTTCCAATAATTTATATTTTCTTTATGGATTTCTGTACATGACAACCATCTACAAGTGATTCAAGGCGCAAATATATTAACGAGATTTAATAAAAATATACAATATATTACATGACAAGTAAAACAAATGGCAATTATAAGATCTATACAAGTACGAATTGAAAAAAATTCACTACTTACCTCATGTATTTTTTAACATCATATATAACTTGCTTGACATTGTTGTAAAAGTTTTCTGGGAGAGATAGAGGTAGAATGTACTACAACAATTATAAAATGATCTTTTCATTATTTTTCTAAAAGTAGTAAACATAATACACTGAAAAGTACATGCAATATACAAATATATATATATATATATACCAGAATAATTACCTTAATGAAGGTATGCCAATCATGCGTTTTCATTTGTATGAATTCTTTTATAGCATTGTTTTGTTGTTTTGTTAATAACCAAGGAAGGGCGCTTATATTAATTTGGTCTCCATTGCTATTTAATTGAATGAAATTTTTCATTGCATGATTGGCTTCCTGAATGTCACTACAAATTTTGACAATTTTTTCTTTGTCATGCCTTCCATCCAATATTTTCTATAACGTTTATGTTATATTCTTTCCTATATGCATTGTGTCAAACAAATGCACAATTTGTAGCTGCTCATAGTAGGACAACCTACTAAATTGTCTGGGATGACTTTTCATTCCCTGTGGAAGTCGACCATTAATGCTTGATGACCTTCATGAAGCATATAAGTTAAAAAAATTAACAACAATCATTGTCAATTACAACATGAGAAAACAAAACACAATATAAAAATATAAATTCCAAACATATCATATATGATAGATAAACAATTTGATGCGATGTATAACCTTGACAATTAATTCTATTATATTCCACCTTCCATAGGCGAGGTGTCATTCTTCATGGTTTTGATGTAGTCTCTTCTTTCCCATTGAAAAGATGTTTTTCAGTAGCTTGATACTTATGATTTTTGTGGAGGAAGTGCCTATACTCATCAAACACCTACTTTCCTAAACTTGTTGAACAACGGGATTTCATATTTGGACCACAAATTGGACATGTAAATTTTCCATTTGAAGACCTGCAAAATCATATATAATTGGATTAAATATGCCAATTTTTATAATTATATATAATGAATAGATTATTTAAAAAACATCCATGATATCTACTTCATAAAATTAAATATCGTTAAAGTGCAGTCGAACATTATAACATACCATAAAAATGTGTTAGCCCTGGGGCATCATGAATTGTCAATACACACATTGCATGGAATTGAAATTGTCTTTGTCCTATTGGTCTAGAGACGTCCTACATAGTGATGTCGTTCCATATCTTTAGTAACTCGTCGATAAGAGGCTCGATATATACATTCATATTTTTAACTTGATACTTACCTAGTTGAATGAACATAAAAATTACATAATTATTATAACTCTGTGAACCCTAACCTTGGTACTTGCAAAACATAACCAATAAACACATTAAGTTAGAGATTGCAAGCCAAAATAAGGATTCCCCATGAAATCCATTTACAAACTCGAAATAGGAAAGAAAACAATGAAGAACTCAATAAAACAAGAACATATATATTCAATCCTAATTAAATGTGCAAAATCATGATCCTATGGGGGAATTGGTGCCAAGTTGATGTGGAAATTGGCCCTTTCCCAACTCCAATGATGCAAGCTTGATGAATTTTGATGAATGATGAGGGTTGATCCACTTTGTGAAGATTCAAATGTGCTCCATGATGAAAAACTTGCATAACCTAGCTATGGATGGATGAATTTTGCAAATGCTTGAAGATGCATTTGAGTATAGTAAGTTTACTCAAATTGTGGATGATCAAATGAGGAGATGAGCTCTTCATTTATAGAATGATAAGGTGTATGAATGTCCAAAATAGAGCAAAATGGGACTAACATTCATCCAATGGCATGATGCCACTTGTCAAACCATGAGTGGGTGCAAGATTTAGGGATTGTACCCATAAATGTTTATTTTTGAATTTCAAATTTGTTGAAATGACTTGTGAGAGGGAAGGGAAAATGTAATAAATGTCACTTGGCTCAAGGCAAAGGACATATAAGATGAAATTATTGCTTTGTTGGATGCATATGTTGACTTGGAATTTTTGAATTCAAATTGAAAGAATATTCCAAAAGATGCCATTGTGAGGGAAACAAAGATTTAATAAATTGATTAAATCTTTTTTCATGTGCAACTTGCATTATCTAGAGGATGGGACATGAGATGAGATTAAATTAATCAAGGGTTAATTAATTTAATGAGAGAGGTTAGATGATGTGACCTATTTGACTCAAATTTATGGATATATTTAAATCAAATAAGAGAGGAATATGACCAAAGATTAATTAAATAAGGATTTTGATTTATTTAATTAAAAGAGATGGTGTTAGATTAAATCAAATAAGGTTTTAATTTATTTAATTTAATAGACAGACTTTAGGGATTTAATCAAATAAGTTGATTATTTAATTAAATAGGGATAATTAGATCAGATGGATTGATTTAATTAACAAAAGAGATTGACTTAATTAGATAAAATATTTTATTCAATTAAGAGAGGAATAATGATGAATTTAATCAGATAAGGAGACTTGATTAAATAGTTAGACCGAGGGATGATTCAGGAAGGAACAATGTTAGTAAGTCAGGATCAGATGCACAATGTCAATCAATATATTTTACATGTCTACATTTTCCCCCTCTTTGAATCAATGCACTTTTTGCATTGGTTCAAAGAATAAACGATCACGATCAAAGCCAAAATTTTTGATATTTTAAAAATTTGCCCCACTATTGCATGGTGAGAGAAACATGCCATTATAATGCCCCCTTGAGAGATTGGACGAAAATTCCAATTTTTGGGTGATCTCGCAAAAAAAGAGGACAAGGTACCCGACATGTCAGAAAAGGCTCCATGAGGCTAAAAACATGTCTAAACGCACTAAAACAATGAAAAACAAGCCTCAAGTGGACAAAAATAGGTTCAAGGGTCCGAAACCCTAACATGATAGCCAATCAAAGTGAAAAACCCTAACTTTTTAGGCTTAAAAGAGGCCCGAGGGGTCACTTTCAAGTCATTTTCAAACACCTCCAATAGTAACCTCGAGATTTAAGTGCAAACTTATTGACAATATGGCACAATGACAACTTCCCTTGCACATTTCAGATCGAGTTTAGACGTACTAGCGACCACCTGGCATAAGGGTACTGGTATGTGACCCTTACCCAAGCTTCATTTTTTCATTTAATACCTCATTTAATGCTTTAAATAGTTGGTCTGCCTACAACGACGCTATATAGTGCCGCTCGATAATCAAACTATGCCACGTGGCATGATTTTGTGCCACAATGGTGCAGTTTAGAATTTAAAAACTATGACACTGAGCTCGGGCCCAGTGGGGCGGTTTGACAAAGTGCAATGTGACGGTGCCCATTACACGCAAATTGTGATGTTGGTCGATAAAGTGCACCACGATAGTGCTATTTTGCTATTTTGAAGCCCTAGCATCGAAGTTTGATTAAAATCAAACTGCAATGCTATTACGAGTTGCACCGTGAGGGAAGCTTTTTGAATGCTTGATAAGGAATTTTTCAAAAAATTTAACATGGTGACCTTCCTTGATGTAGGATGCAGTGAGGGAGCTCTACTCACGAGAGCACAGGTCATGTGAGCTAGCTGGTTATCTGCAAGACCTAAGTGACAGGGACCAGGATCGACTCTGGATGGTAGGGTTGTGGTACATTGCATATACAGTGCCTATGCACACTCACCTGGGGATGCTGTTAGTGCTGGCTGAGAGGTGGCACAACGAGACATCTTCATTTCATCTTCCCACTAGCTAGGCCATTGTCACCCCAGAGGAAGTTTGGTGTATTCTATGATTGCTTATTCATGGTCAATGAGCAATTTTTGATATGGATGAGGGGCATGAGGCCTACCACAGATTCCTTGCCATCGATGAGATTAGCTTTTGTGAGGGGAAGATAGAGCTTGAGTGGCATCAGATTCTGGCACCCCCTACCACTAGGTGATTGCAACCATTATTTCGGGTCTTGTTGCCCCTAACAGGCGAGGGCGATATTTCAGTCCCAGCTGGAGATACTGCTGGGAGTGGATGGTCCGAGATAGGCCAGTTCATTTTTCTTGGGGACCTGTGCTCCTTGCTTCACATTATAGAGATCTCAACGAGTATGTTTATATGGACGACAGAGCATTGGGAGCAGGGGTGACCCTACTTCATGTTTGGGCATGGGAGCATATTTTTGTGTTACGTCCATGTGTCGCTCTAGTTTCGATGGGGCCAGACAATTCCCTCATGTGGTGATATAGAGGCAGTGTGTCCTTCACATACACTGGTTAGCATGGGATCCCCCATTGGAGGAGGATCTTAGATGAGATGCTAGTTTTCACCTAGTGACCATACCTTGGCCAACCTAGATGGGTTGATGATGTTGACCAGCTATTCTACTGTTGGCAGGACCGGTATATGCAAGGGAAAGAGGACACTATGATTGAGAGGTACCTTCCTGGGCATGTGCAACATCAGTTCGAAGAGCCGTAGGATCAGCCTGATGATGACTATGTAGCCGTCTTTGCTCGCACCATGACACAGGTGTCATGGGGGTAGTACATTCTTGCTTCAAAGGTGATTGATAGTTTCAGGTAGCTTGTGGCTCGACCATGGGTTTATGATCACGAACCCGTGGATTTAGGCACAACACAGGTGTACAGGGATTGGTTCTGACCTCCAATTTAGTTGACCATATGAGGTGCAGTCCCAAATGTGCAGCGAGTTAGAGGCAGAGGGGGAGGACGAGGATGGAGAGCTGAGATTTGAGAGGATCCACCCTTTGTGCCTCCAGTCCATCCAGATTAGGGGGATGTACATATGCAGGATCAATAGTAGGCACCCCCAGTACCATCACTAGGAGGTGAGGGTTTCCCTTGAGTGCATCCACAAGTACAACCGGCAAGACAGGGAGATGCTCGAGATATTTTGATTGCACAGTTGTAGGGTTAGGTCCAAACCTTGACAACTAAGAGAGATCAGGCAAGGGCCAAGAGAGATCAGGCCATACAACAAAGATAGGCTGTAGAGTTGCAGGTAGCCATAGAGCTAGGTTGGTGACAACAACTAGAGAGTATGATAGCCTCCTCCTCCCAGGGTACAATATTAGGTCGGTCCTACAGGGATGTCGTTTGAGAGGCAGAGTATTATTAGAGGTATTATCACGAGGCTGTACCCTGAGCAGAGAGAGTCTCAAAGTATTCAGAGTGGGCCAGCCACAGACTAGCAGAGGGTCATGGTGACAGGGGTGAGGGCAACATTCACAGGGACTGAGCTTGATCAAGATGTTATGATACCTTTTTGTGCCTTATGGGCTCATTTTTGATAGCCCAATGGGCCTTTTGTATTGATTGGCATATATGTACAATGATCTGACCATTTTGTACTATAACAGTTGCGTTATTGATGGTATATATATGAGTTGATGATGATTTTGATGTGATGCAATGTGTTCTCTTTATTTATGCATGTATGGTTTTACTTCTATATGTTGTGCAATTTATATGATGCTATGTATGATAGATTTATGGATGCATTTATTTCTAATGATGTATGCATTATGATGATGACTAACATATTTATGATATGCAACTATATTTATGTGATGTGCAATGATGGTTTGTCTATATGATGATGTATATGTGCTGATGCAAACGGGATGATCTATTATGTGATATGAAGTGATATGTCTTATATGATGCTTATGCAAAATGATATGTGACTTGTGATAATGTATGCATATATTATTTGTAATGAATTTTATACATTTATGCTTATGTGAATAATTTGTGCAATGAATGATTTATGATATGGATGATGTAATATGGATGTGATGGTTGTGATATGATGTAATGTAAATGAGATGGTTTTTTCGATGATGCTTAGAATAACAAATGTTATTACCCTAAACATAGTAAATGATGATGTAATGTATGTGATGTATTTAATAGGATGCAATGATATGTTAATGCAAAGTGGTATGATAATGCGTAATGTAATATGAATGTAATGATGTGAGATGATGTCATGATGTTTATGTAAGTATGTATGCAAATGAATTAAATGCTTATATATCTATTGTTTATGATTATGGAAAAAAAATGATTATGATATGCTTATGCATGTGTTATGTGATGATTTATGTGATAAACATATTGTGATGTAATGTAATGGTTGAAATGGATTGTCTATAAAGTTATGTGGTGGTTCATGATATATGTTTATGTACTTGTTATATGATGGATGGTGAATGCTTATACTAGTGAAAAAAAATGTTATGTGGTGGTTTATGCAATGAATGTGATAAGATGGAATAATATGGATGTGCCTATTTGTGGAAAATATTTATGTTAACATGTTTATATGATGATTGAAATGTCATGCCTATATTTCCTATATGATACATTTATGCAATATGCTAATGATTTATGGATGCAGGATCAATGACAATGGTGATGATGATCAACTGTCATAGTACCTTGTTAGTGCGATAAGCGAGAAGAAAATAAGTTATTTTAACAAGACAAGCAGTTATGCAAAATGCAGATGGTGATGATGATGTTCACTTGCCGAGGAATTAGGATTTTCAAAGGGCCAAAATTTCTTATGTTTGATAACACACGTGGTACGATGCATCAAGGTATAGACAACCAAGATGGCATTGTACCTAGTGAGATGGACTTTGACTTGACAAGCAGCTAGGAGTATCCTTGTTCATACCTGACATATGAAAACCTTGCTACGATGCACTTTAGAAGTTTCAAACATCTCAGACCAAAGTACGGACATGTAACTCTATCCATGCAATAGTCAACAAGTTTCCCTAGACCTCCTCCATTCATATCTAACAAAGTAAGTATTCACCAAGGTTATATTACAAGAACATCCAACAAGCATAGCAGACAAAAGATAATGATCATTGCCCCATTCCTATTTCTCTAAATCCTCTATCTGGGATATCATCGAGAATTCCTTGGAATGAGGGTGATAAAATAAGTCAAAAGATAAAGACAAAGTAAACAAACAAGCTGATTTTCTTTAATACCACTAACCAACGGAGGATGTGTTTTCTAAGGATAAGAACCAAAACTATTTTCCGAAAGATGATGCCCATTGTAGGAAAGATTCATCCTAGGACATGTTAGTGGGTGGCAGCACGTCATTTTGTTTTATCCCAAGTGTTTTCAAATGATGATTGATATGGGACTGAGATAATGAGTTACAGATATGAAGAGATGACCAACTTGCTTATGCACTGACTTAGACCTGAGACTTGATATTTTGGAGTTTTTACTTATGACCAACTAGGCTTATTTCTAATCATCTTACCAAAGATTGAGGATGTCGATCATTTTATTATGGATGTTGTTATTGTGGGTGCAAGCGAGATGAGACAGATGGATTTTTTCAAATATTTGGATGCTTTTGGTGTTTTGTAATGTTTTGAGGCTATTTTTGGTATTTTCAAGATTTTCAAATGTTTTGATTTTCAATTTTCCAATGTTTTTGGGATTTTCTGAGATTTTGACCAAGAGATTAACCTAATGACCTATCCTAGGGGCCTTGAGGGCTGATCAATGGATGAGCCTTGCCTACGTTATACATGTAGAGACCACATAGTTTGACTGACGACTTGACCAATTTATAGATGAGAATATACATATGAATTGTCAGCTTATTATGACAAACTCCTAAAGGACTGACCTAAGTGTCTCGGGGGATGATCATAGATCAACCTTGCCTATGTTCAAGCTCAGAGATGACGTAGCTCGACAAGACAACCTTGTTTTTGACCTTTTGACTAACTTTTTGACTTGTTTTTGGGTTTTGATATGTTTTGATGTTTTTGGATTTTCTAATTTGAGGAATTTAAGAATATACACGAATTTGATCCAATAAGAACATGCCCCCAATGTGATGCAATATACTACTCCGATAAAGGCAAGACAAACTGACCTTGAGGATGGGCCGACTAGTACTAGGAGGGATCATGATGCAAAAACATGACTAAGCTATGGTGCAGATGCGAGTGGATGAGTGATGGATGGAGATCTGGATGTGATAGATGATAGAAGTGAAATGGATAGATGATAGAGAACAAACCGTAAAGATCCTAGTGGATGGAAAGTTCTTATTTATGCAAGGTGCCTGTTTGCCAGGTTTTCACCAAGATACTTGTCCAAAGTGCCACCAAAGTGATTTTCACTAGAGGATGATTTTTTCTCTTTACTATTTTTTGGTCCTTTTTCTGATTTTTTGGATTTTTTGCTTCTTTTTTTTTTGTCACCAAGACGCCTGTTTTCCAGGTTTTCGCCGAAGTAACCATTT
>VDFB02018341.1:0-25488 GCA_007258455.2 Sequoia sempervirens
CTAAGAACATCAGCATGCCGACTCAAAACTTAAAACAACAACACTACATGAATGGTGAATTAAGGTGATACCAAATGAAACAATTAATGATGTTGTTCTAGTACCCACATATGGCATCATGGTTCCATTTCATATAGCCACCATTAAGAGTGTTACCAGCTAACAACATGGAGGGAATTATTATGTAAGGTTATCTATCGATGCCCCAAGTCGCAACTAACAGCAATCCTTATATCAACATAAGGATTTCCTAGTGGTTTATGCTAAGGAAATTTCCTTAAGATCAAAAGATTCAAAGCACATTAACTGCGTGGTAAAATTGATTAAACCCAACAGTTGATCTGCAGCACAGGAAAAATCTAAAAGGAAAAGTTGAATATACTGAGAGGGAGGTACACATGAAAACCAGTGATTCTAAATAGGGACGGTGCTTGTAAGACAATAAAAAGATCTATATTTTCAACCAACACTCTAAATAGATAATATTTAGAGAAAATTATGCAGTTAAATAAATACCCAACTGGAGATCAAGATAAGCGGCACAACCAGAACAAAATGCAAATAGAAATATTCATACACTAGCAGGCACCAGGGACAATAGTTCAATCGATCTCCAAGTTAACAACAGAGTGAAGATGAAGCGGCCAGAGGGGCAGATAAAAGTACTATCACTTAAAAGTTTGAAACCCAAATGAAACCACCAAACATCATGAGTAGCGACAACGTCCAGGGAAAGGAATATATCACGTGAAATTTGGATTAGTTTTAGTAAAGAAGAGAATAAGTCTCTGGCCAAGTTAGATGAGGAAAATCTAGCGTCTCAAGACTAAGCCATAGAGTGCAGAACCTTAAGCTACAATAAACATATATGAGGAAACACAAAACGAGGTTTCAAGGTTCGAGTCAACTAGACAAATAATCCTCAGTCTAAAACCAATATTCTTTTCCCATTCGAAGAATGGCATAAATCGTGTATAGGATAATTCATATAATAAATTGCTGATTAAAAAACATATTTCTTATATTCTTTTCCTTATCTGCATATTGTTACGTTTTTCATTAATTTCAGAAGACTTGTTCTAATTGTTTCTTTGTGCATGTGTAGATCTAGTAGATAAATTATTTTCCACAAATTTTATTCAAGAACTTGCAAGAAATCTAAAAGAAGAAAAACCTGGTAAAACTTAATAGTTGAGAAGAATCAAATTCTGAAGCTCTTGTCAATCCTACTCCAACACTAGCTATTTGATGAAGAAAGCCCAAAATAATCCAACCCAATAAAATATTTGCAATTAAAATTAAGATGCAAGCTTCTCCATAACAACTTCCGTGCAAAAATTTCCTAAAAGCCACTGCCGTGAAAATTCTTCCAGAAAATTGCCGTGAATGAAATTGCAACCCCTCAAGGCCTTTTTATGCAATTAATTACCTCAAAAATTTCTCAATTAGTTATAATCATTAAATATCTAAGATATTTTCCCTCAAGTCATGTTTTCAGATACTTTTAACTTGTTGAAAACAACTCTTATAAAATACTTGCTTTTCACATAAGTCCTATTTGCACAAGTAATTCATTAATTACTTTTAAAGAAATGCCTTTTCACAAAATTAACATTCTCTTTAAACAAATAACTTGTTTAATTTATTTTAATAAATCAAACCTTACTCATAAAAATTTAATCAAATACACTAACAAATAATCCATTTAACTAAATTAAACAATAATTAGTTTCCAAATAAAATAACACGAACAAAATTGACACGACAAGACAAAACAACAACCGACAATGGGAAACAATTACATACTCGTTCAATGAAGACCGATGGTTAAACAGGGACCTGACACTATCTCTGAATCAACGTAATTTTATTGGATTAGAGTATGCTCATACTCGACAAGTAGTTGGGGCCAATACCTAGTACCTGTATCTGCATAAAACATCACTTGTTAAACATATTATCATATATCAACAGACACACCATGAAGAAGAGTTGCAACGTAGTAGGGTACTCACAAGTGAGT
Source organism: Sequoia sempervirens (assembly GCA_007258455.2). NCBI lineage: Eukaryota > Viridiplantae > Streptophyta > Pinopsida > Cupressales > Cupressaceae > Sequoia > Sequoia sempervirens. Next base: position 2,024 of record VDFB02018341.1, read on the forward strand.
AGTGCTACATTGTCTTCTTCACCAACTGACAAGCATCATTATATCATAAACATCAATCTCATCATGATAATCACATTAAAATTCAAAAATAGCATAACCATAACACACACGTGTCAATCATAATGTCTTCATATGAACTTAACCAGATAATCTCGATATTCAATGAATCATCCATAGAGTTTAACAACTAACATAACATCAGTGATGTAATTAGAAGCAATACAATATAGTATCCAAAATAGCTAAATGACTAACAAATGAACACAAGCAAATTGGCACACATAGTAGCAACTGGAGGGGTACTACAACCAACAACTCCAACACTAGCAATCTCCAACAATCTCTATACTGTTGAAATCAATGAAAAATTGTTGACATCAATGACAACACTAGTAACATACTTACAACAAGAAGAATTTCCAAGATTAAGATGTCAACTTGAAGATAAAGAAGATTTTTTTTTTTGAAACTATAATATAAGTCATAGAAGTTGAAGAATATAGTGAAATTTCTATGGGAGGAGTAGAATTAGGAATATTTGTGAGTGTGTAACAAGCCATGATGATATCATATCATATTGGAAGATTATCAAAATCTCTATATGCTTCCCAAATGTTGATTTAGATAGCATGTGGGTAATCCATATTAGTATAGTCAAGTTCAACCCATTCAAGATCACATGTTATTTTAGTAATGCCAATGATGTTTCTCCTATTGAGTTCCCATCATTCCTCCTCATGATTATTAGGATACAAAATGGACCTATGAGATAAGGTAACAAATCCTTCTACCCAAGATGTTTTGGGACGCCATCTCTCTAAACCTTATAGTTTTTCTCATTAAAATGAACACAAGAAGGGTGAAAAAATGACTGAACTAATCATAATGTGACCTAATCATGATTATTTCCTCAAAAAGTTAGATGATAGACCAAGAAAGAGAAAAAACCAACAAAATAAAATGAACAACCATAATACTGCACCCTAAAAAATACTCAATCAAGATTCCCCCCTCAAAATTTCATTTAAAATTCCACCAACCAAAATGAAATGGGCTAGTAGTGGTGCCAAAACTATTGATAGATTATAAGGGCCTAATCGCACTTGGTATGTGCTCTTGTAATGAAAATTTAGGGGTTTGGTGTGGTTTTAAGACCATGTAGGGCCAAAGGAGATGGGTAACTATGGTCCAAATAATTTATGTGAACTTTTAAGGGTTTGTGTCCCTTGAAATTCTACACACCAAAATCAAGGGGCTAGCAGTGGTGTTAAACACTGTTGAAAAATTATTAGGGGGCTCACACTTGGTATGATACCTCTCTAATATGATGTTTAAAAAAAAAGTGGATTATGATACCTATGCATCCATGATGTCTACAAATTTTTGATGCAAGGAAGATGCTAAGGGAATATTATATACAAAAGTTTACTTAGTCTTAGGGAAAAACACTCTAGCTTTGATGATATGATAGGCATTCCTAGGCTTTTTGAGCCTTGTAGACATGATAGAAAGGTCATATTTTACACAAATACTCAAATTCTAAATGATTGGTGGATGTCCATAGAAATACTCTCCTTGAATCCTTGTTTGACCTCACCTTTGAAATTGTATCCACACCAAATGATGGGAAAAACTAGCAACTTTAGAACCTCGAAACAAAAAACTAGATGAATATGAAAATATATTAATGCCAATCATCTAAGAAATAAGCCCCAAGATTTGATCTCCTTGTCAATTTTTTTGGTTCTCTAGATCATTCAAGAATGCAAAAGAAGAGCATTATAAATTATCAAGAAAACACAAGATCTTAAACCTTAGACCTCTTAGAAGGAACTAACTCTAAATACTTAAGATTTGGCTATGCAAGTAGTTACCCAAGATCATCAAGGCCTAATAGATAAACATAAAAAACCAAAAAACTAATATGACAAAATAATACTATTATATACAAAAGGATGCAATATGCAAATATACACAATAATATATTTGATAGGTTTCCCATATGAGAGCAAGAGGGGAATACGGGATATACCACCAAGATATGTAATTTCACAAGTAACATGGGATAATAGGATATTTTTTCACAGTTACCTACCTAAGTAACTTTATCACATCCTAAGTGAATACAATATAATAAAGTAATAAACTAAATGTAACAAAATTCATATGCATGACATGACCTTTTTGACAACCAATTCACTTACATTATTTTATATTCATTATTAAGTTCTTTTCAATATCTTTTTATTTTAAAATGTTTTGTTGAGTTGAAAAAGTTTTATTTTCAAAGTAGACAATAAAAGTACATATGCATGAACATAATCAAACATCAATATAAACTTAAAAATTTATCAAAAATTTGATGACCTTTTTGACAATGAGTTCACTTACATTGTTTTATATTCATGATTGAGTTCTTTTTCAAATGTATTTATTTTTAAATGTTTGGTTGACTTTAACAAGTTTTTATTTCAAAATAGACAAGATGATTCCACAATGTATATGCAAATGATATTAATCTCCAATTTAAAACATCCACGTCTATTTTTGAAATTAAAGTAATAAATAACTTAAGCCCAACCTATGATTCTAATTTTTGGTTCTCAATCACACGAGATACTTCATTAAAAAAAAAACATCTAATAATATTTATTTCTATTATAATAAATTGGGTTTTCATGAAATTACTAATTACAAAGACATAATCAAAGTCCAAATCATAGAAAATGAATCCAATTTTTTTGGATTATCCATACAAAACTAATCCAATTTATATGGATTATTTTATAAGTAGTCTAATCTGAGAAGAATATGTCTATTTTGTGAATAATTAGAACAAATAAATCAAATAGCTATAATATTAATTCTATTATTTCAAAAATTGAAATGTAGAACAAAAGTCTATTTTATTTAGAATAAAACTCATAAATCAAGGATTTGATGATCAAGGGATGGCATCACTCCCAAAGTCTCTTAGTGCTCTAGCCCTAACCCTAGTAACAATAGTATTATGCTCTTGAAAATCGTAGTTTTCTCTCGCCTTAAGATGGATTAGTAAATGGAAGTAGGCATTCAAATGTATGCTTTGATGATGAAGGGTTGTTAAGTGCCAATGATGCAAAATTTCTTTTTACATAAAATACTCTCCTTTTTTCTGTGGGATCAGAGGGCCATTAGGATTTTTGGCTCCTTGGAAGGGAAATGACTAAATCTATTTATTTATTCTTAATTATTACCCCTCTATTTCCTATGGGCTCTAAATCCATGAGTGCCCTCTATCATTGGGTTAGAGGAATTGTTTGGTGCATCTTCCTTTGTGCCCATGACAACCTTTCCTCCACATATAAAGGATTGACACATTTCTAGGTCCCTCAATCCAAATTGTTCCTCTCTCATAAATTCTAGGGTTCATCTAGTGGGCTCTTGTCAAGTATTGTTTTCACTTAATTTTATTCTATAGATATTAGGTTTGTTCTTTGTCTATCATGTCTCCCTAGTTCATGTTTTGTTGTGCATTATTCACCTCCTTTATCAATGAGTTTGTCTAAGGTCTATTCTTCTAAGTTTATCTTGTTAGATTTTCCCTTCCAAGAGTACATTTTTCCTTCCAACTCCACTTTTCCTCTCTTTCTATCAAAGTTTCAAATCTCTCCATCATATCACACCTTCCATCCTTTCTTCACCCTTTTCTTTGTATTTGTCAAAGTTTTTGATCTATCTTTATTAGCATGTTTATTTCTCAACCACCAATTCTCTAACTTGTGGTATATCCATTAACCTTTGAATCCCAATATATTTTCCTTTGATTGTGTTCTCTTTCAAACTCCCTAATGCTTGTCATAGTGTAATTTAATGGTCTATTTTGGCACCATAATTTTCAAAGGTGGAATCTTTCTTGCCCATAATAGTTGTTTGAATCAGAAGATACAAATTCATATTGTGGTCAATATATTATTGTTGTGATGGACATAAAATAGTGAATGCATCATTTCAAGTATCATCATCTATCACCTTACATAAATTCCTATCCGAAAATATATTGAGTACTTGTGTTCAACTATGGAGATCAAAGGATCAACCCCCTTTGATTTCAAAAGTTAGAGGATAAAACCCCTTTAGCTAGAGAACACTCCAAATTCATAGGTCACATTGGACCTTCATTGATCGTATATTTCAATCAACATTGTATTGGTTTGATTTATTGTTTCCATGAGTATGTGAAAGATTAATATTTTTGTAATCACCCAAGTTATAAATTATTTGAATGCAATTGAATATTTATTTGTAATAAGTGTAAAATTGAGAGATATATCTATTAATTGTTGTGTGCTAATTAGAATGTGATGATAATGATAATGTGCAAACATTGAATTAAATTTGAGTAATTTAATATTTGATTTAAATAGTAGAAATTGGTATCATTGTTAATAAGAATTTGTAGAAGGCTAAAAATCAGATATATTTAAATATTTTGGCTAAGAAATTATAGTGGTATTAGAGTTAGTGATATTGGCTACCTATATTTTCAGAGTTAAAATTCCCATACTAATTTTTTGATGTAGTACAATGATAGAGAAACTACATATCAACTAAGGGAGATTGTATAACAAAGTTAGTCTATAAATAATCTAGAGACATATTCTCCTCCTCCAAAATCTATTGTATAGAATAATTGTATGTTAGAAAGAGAAAGGAGAATCAATATTTTCACTCGATGGTCAAGTTGAAAAGAAGTTTGATTTGATGCTTGATATTATGGCACAATTTCTTAACAAGATAGGTAATAATATGAATGTTCGTAGACATCAAGGTGGTTAAGGAATCACTTTTGAGGCTAATAATTTTTTATGCCACTTAGAGCAACAACCAAAAGACTATCCTTGTTTCAGTTGTAAGACCTACTTGACCTACCTTTCTTAATAAGGAATTAAAGGTTTCAAAAAGTGAAGCTCAAAACTCATTGATTGATGACATTAGGGCTTGTCATGTAGAGTATAGAGCTATTCTAGAGGAGATTCAAAATTATGTGTCATTCACCAATTTTATGAACATGAAGAAGGTCCAACATTGCCTTTAAATATGATCCTAGACTACAATATCTTCAAAGGGATATGTAGCAAGCTCTAGGGAAGTTGAATCTCTCCCTCTCTCTCTCTCCCTCTCCCTATGATGAATCTAATAGATGCACGACTTGTGCATGGGTATAGAAGCTAGACATGTACCTATATCTCAAACATATGATTAGATATGAGGAAATCAAGTTTTCTACCTTGTATTTGGAGGATACTACACATGAGTAGTGGTATCACAGACTTATCACTCAAGGTCATAGATCCATCAAATCATATGTTGAATTTTTTAAACTACTAATTGAGAGGTTTGATTGAAAGGAACATGAGGCTTACTCAAGAGAATTGGTAAAGATAAAGTAGTATGGTTTAGTGGAGAATTATGTGAAAAAAAATTAGAATTTGTTTGTAATTGTGTAAGATATCATGAAGAGAAGGTTGATTGTGCTTATTATTGAAGGGTTAGTTGAGCATCTCAAGGGATAGGTAAAAAATTTCAAGCCACCTTCCCTACAAAAGGAAACCAAGCAAGCTTTGGTGTTAGAGACTTCCATATTGAATAATATGTTTCAAACCAAGCCTTTTATTCCAAAAAATGCTTTCTATAAAATATGCAACCCAAGTATTTTCCATTAAGGCTAGACATGGAGGTGATGAACAAATTGACAAGGAAGAAGTTATGCTTTAGTTGCAAGGAACTGTTAGAAGATTAATCTTTACTTGGTAAAGGTTATTCTTTAATTGTAATTTTTATTAACTTGTAGGAATATTCCAAAGGAATCCCTACAAGTCTTTTGTCTTTTTTGTCATCTCACACATGTGTGAGGATGACTTATTTTTAATTCCTTTATTAAGGAATATTTGTAACCACCTCCTTAAGAGGTGACACTTTGCACACACATAGATGAATGGTGGCATTCATTGAGTTGGGAGTTACATTCTAACTCCTCTTTCTCACCTCTACTTATTGAGGTGCTTCTCCTCTCATTCTTCAAGATTCAAGCAAGCAAGCTAAGGCTGAAGCTCTCTCTCTCTTTGTATTATTCTTTAGGCATTTTGCCTCCATTCATAATATTGGGGTTTTTTCTTGTTTTTTCCCCTTAACAAATTCTTGTGTCTCTCTTGCTTTGGTGGTGCTTGGTTTGGCTACTTCAACTTATTTGGTAATCTCTTTCCTTCAAACAATTGCTCTTTATTAGTACTTTCCATTGCTTTTTTTTATTTCCTTTCATGGTATCAGAGCTTTGTATTACTAATATTTTGTGAGCTACATTGTTGAAGGTTTACCAAGTTTTAAAAGCACACCATTGGAGGCACTCAAAGAGAAAAAGAGAAGAGCTAAAAGTCTAATCTTGCTTTTGGTTTGATATATTTTTCTAACATAGTTTTATTGTGCAGGAATTTCAGTTCTTTGTTTTTCATTTCAAATAATTTGTTCTTAAATCTATTTACATTTAGTGCAAGTTTTAAAAAAAACCCAATAAGGGTTTATCTTGTTTTCCAAATTTCAATTCATAGTTTTTAACCTTTTGTGTAGTTTTGTTATCTAAAGTTTTCTAAGCTTTTTGCTAAATATCAGTTTAAATCTGAAAAAAAATCATTATACTTTGCATGCATGTTTTATTTTTTGCAAAATTTTAGAAACCCTCAAATAAAGGGTTATATTTCCTTTTTTTAGGGCTCTAATCTTAGTTTAGAAAATTTTATTGAAAATAAATAAAAAAATTTACTTTTATTTTCCTTTACAAGTTGTAAAAAAATCTATTTTTTTAGATATATACTATTTGTTCCATTAAAAAAATCTAAAAAAAATTCATTTATTTCGGTAGTAATAAATATATTAAAAAAATCAAAAATTAGAACCCTAAGGGTTTCAAAACCCAAATCTCTTTTATCATATCTGTTTAACAATATTTAATACAGCAGCCCTGTTATTTTCTTTTCAAAATAATAAATAACATTTATCAAAAAATTCTTGTTTTGGGCCTCTTGCTGCTTCGCGTCCCCACCCTGTACCATTGCTACCCTGCATAATATTCAAGTGTCTTGAAGGTAGGAAGCTCATCGCTGCTGTCTCTCTTCCACCGTGAATGGAGTTCTTTGCTCAAGCGCCCTAAAACCCCAACTTAAAATACTCTTAAGGTATCTTTTGCCCGCTTTTTAAAATACTACTTTCTTTTTTTTTTATCTCCCTAACTTATCCCCCTTCGATTTTGTTTTTAACATCTTAAAATCCCATTTCTAATTCTTTCGCCTATCTTTTAAAGTAAAAGTCTTTTTAAAAAAAGCCCACCTGTCTTCAAAGTGTAATTTTTTTTAAAAGAATATCTTCATATCTAAGTTTTCCAAATAAGAATCTTAGCCTTTTAAAGGCTCGGGCACTTTTCATGATTTCTTTTAAAAAGTTGTATTATTAGACTTTTAATAAGTTTTAATAAAATATTAAGATATTAATATTTAATATTAAAACTTTTATAAATTTTTCTTAAATATTAAATAAGTTTTAATTTTAATGATTAATCACAATATTAATCATTTAAATATATATCAATTTTTTTAAAATTATAATTATTATTATTGTTAATCAAAATATCAAGTAATTTAGTGTTTTTTTAAAATAGATTTTTTTTTTTGACTAAAGAGGTTTTATTTTTTAAATTTAGACAATTTATTTTTTAAAAGAGGTTTTTTTTAAAGATTTAATTCAATCAAGAAGGATTTTTTTTTTGTAAGCAAATATTTAAAATAGTTATTATTTCTCCCATAAAGTTGTGAATTTTTTTTATTATTGCAATCATGTCTACTTTAATTCCTGAAATTAAGTTGAATTCTTCTAACTATCATTCTTGGAAGACTCACATTTCATTCATTTTTCGATTTAAACATCTTTTAGATGTAGCTACAGATCCTAAATCTAAACCAAGTTCATCTGCATCCAAAGATGAAATCGAAAAATGGAATCTCAAAAATGAGGAAGCCCTTGGCCTCATAGGTATCTCCATGTCACCTGAACTTTATGTTCACATTGGGACATGTACAACTGCCTATGAAGCATGGGACAAACTCAAAACAATTTATGATAGTACAAATGAATCAAGAAAAATTCAAATTCAAGATCAACTTGAAGATTTGAGGTATTCTGATTTTAAATCTATGGATGAATTTTTATTGAAATTTGATGCTTTAAATAGTCATTTGGATGGTTTAGGAGTTAAATTAGATAATCTTAGATTAATTCATCTTATTCTTAAAAAGTGTCTTCCTAGACAATTTCAACAATTCATTACTAATATTCATGCTCAATTAGCTATTCCTTCTTTAGCTACTCAATTAACTTATGATATTTTTCGTGATTTATTAAGACAAGAAGAGGCTAAGTTAATTCAGTTTGGTACTCTTAAGTCTAATGAACATGCTTTCTTATCTAATCATAAGCAAAATTTTAAACCTCATTCTAAACAACATTATAATTCCAAACCTCATTATAATAATGGCAATGATCCTAGAAAGTTTAACTCTTCTAAGAAACCACATTGCACTTATTGTAATAAGGATGGTCATTGGCAAAATACTTGTTTTAAGAAGCAAAATGAGAAAAAGCCTATGAAGCAAAATAATCAACATCAAAATAAACCTAATAATAATAAGTTTCAAAATAATGCAAATCAATCTAGACGTGCTTTTACTTGTAGTTCTAATGTTTCTCAACCTCTTGAATGGGTTATTGATTCAGGTGCATCTCAACATGTTACTTCACATAAAGAAGTTTTTGAGTCTATGCAACCTGATATATCAAATGTTCCTCTTCAACTTGCTAATAATCATACTTGTAAAGTAGAAGCAATTGGAGATGTGAATGTTCCTAATGGTAAATTGCATGATGTTTTATATGTTCCTGAATTAAAGACTAACTTACTTTCAGTTGCTAAGCTTTGTCAAGATTATAAAATAGAATTTTACAAAGATATGTGCTATGTTATTGATCCAAAACAAAACAAGGTCATTGCTAATGCTAAATTAGACAATGATAATTTGTTCAAATTTTATGAGTTTTCTCAATCTAGATGCTCTTTAATATCTACCATTGATTTTAATGTTTGGCATGAAAGACTTGGTCATATAAATGCTAACAATATTGCTTTAATGCAAAAGCTTAATATGGTAGATGGATTGCCTAGTATTGTTCCATCTAAAATTGTATGCACAGGATGCATGAGTGGTAAGATGCATAGGGAGCCCTTTCCACATGGTCAATCATGGAGGGCAACTCATAAGTTGCACCTAGTTCATAGTGACCTTTTGGGACCCATGGAGAATAACTCCATCCAAGGATCAAGGTATGCACTTACTTTTGTTGATGATTTTTCTAGAAGAACTTGGATCTATTTTCTTCATAGTAAGGATCAAGTTCTTGATATATTTTCTGAATTTCATAAATTTGTTGAAAGGCAATCTGGTTTTAAACTTAAAATTCTTAGAACTGATAATGGTAAAGAATATGTGAACAATGCTTTTAATAGTTATTTGAAATCATTTGGTATTAAGCATGAGCTAACTATTCCCTATACACCTCAACAAAATGGTGTAGCGGAAAGGAAGCATAGAACTATTGTTGAAATGGCTAGATGTATGTTACATGCTAAAAATATGTCTTATAAATTTTGGGCAGAAGCTATGTTTTGTGCTACTTACATTATTAATAGGACTCCTACTAAAGCTTTAAAGGATATAACTCCTGAAGAAGCTTGGTCTGGTAGGAAGCCCAATCTTAAGCATTTAAGGATTTTTGGTTCAATTGCTTATGTTCACAAACCTAAACAAAAGAGGCAAAAATTAGATGCTAAATCTTCTTATCATATTTTTGTTGGTTATGATGAACATTCTAAAGCTTATAGAGTTTATAATCCTCTTACTAACAAAGTTAAAGTTGCTAGAGATGTATGCATTGCTGAAAATGGTGTTCATGATTGTTCTAAAGTGCATAATATTGATTCTTCTCAAAATAAAGTTATTGTTGTGGAGGATACTCCTCAAGTTGAAACTCCTCTTAACCCTCCTAATGCATCTCTTACTCATAGTGATAGTGATGATGAAAATGTTGAAATTTCTCCTCATGATTCTTCTTCTAGTGATGATACTCCTACATCTAAAAGAATGCCAAAATGGTTTAAAAATTTGTTGCAAGAAAGTGAGGATTATTTAGCTAAAAATCCACCTAAAAGAAGAAAGGCAAATTATTGTAATCATGCTTTGATGTCTAACATTATGAATTCAAATGATCCTCAAACTTATGAACAAGCTAAAGATCAACCTCATTGGCAAAAGGCTATGCAAGAAGAATATGATACTTTAATTGCTAATCATACTTGGGATTTAGTTCCATTACCTCAAGGTAAGAATCTTGTTTCATGCAAATGGTTGTATAAAACTAAGGTTAATGCAAATAATGAAGTTAGCAAGTTTAAAGCTAGATTAGTTGCTAGGGGCTTCTCTCAAGTTGAAGGATTAGATTATAATGAAACATTTGCTCCAGTAGCTAAGATGCCAACCATTAAATTAGTTCTTGCTTTAGCTTCTCATATGCATTGGCCTATTCATCAAATGGATGTTAAAAGTGCTTTTTAAAATGGTGATTTACATGAAGAAATTTATATGTCTCAACCTTTGGGTTTCATTAAGGAAGGTAATGAAAATCTTGTTTGCAAATTGAAGAAATCAATATATGGTTTAAAGCAATCTCCTAGAGAATGGTATTCAAAGATCAATGCTTTCTTTTTATCTCAAGGTTTCATTAGAAGTAAAAATGATCCAAATTTATATATTAAGCATAGTGAAGATGATATTGTGATTATTATTTTATATGTTGATGATTTAATTATTACTTCTAGTTCTAACAATTTGATTAGTGATGTTAAGTCTCAACTCAATCAACAATTTCAAATGACTGATTTAGGCCTATTACATTATTTTTTGGGTATGCAAATTTGGCAAACACCTAAAGGTATTTTTATTTCTCAACATAAATATGCTCAAGATCTCTTAGATAGATTTAAAATGAATGATGCAAAGTGTGTTTCTACTCCTTGTGAATTCGGAACTAAATTAATGGTTGATATGGAAACTCCTTTTGTTGATCCTACTTTATATAGGCAATTAGTAGGAAGTTTAAATTATCTAACTCTTACTAGACCTGATATTTCTTATAGTGTTGGATTGGTTTCTAGATTTATGTCTAAACCACAACAAACTCATTTTAAAGTTGCAAAAAAGAATTTTAAGATATGTTAAAGGTACTCTTAATCTTGGTCTTTTTTATGATGCAAATTGTGATTTTTCTTTAAAGGGTTATACTGATTCAGATTTAGGAGGTGATCCCAATGATGGGAGATCCACTTGTGGTTATTGTTTCTTTGTTGGATCAGGTGCAATCTCATGGAATAGTAAGAAACAACAATCTACTTCTCTTTGTTCTATAGAAGCTGAATATAAAGGTTGTACAAATGCATCTAAAGAGGCATTATGGTTAAGAAGATTACTTGAAGACTTGGGTCTACCTCAAAAGGATCCTACTCCTTTATATTGTGATAACCAAAGTGCTATTGCTTTGGCAAAGAATCCAATTTTTCATGCAAGGACCAAGCACATTGCTCTTCAACATCATTTCATTAGAGAGCAAATTGAAGACAAGCAAATTTCTCTTTTGTATTGTAAAGGTGAAGATCAAGTTGCAGATATTCTCACCAAAGCTCTTTGTAAAGATAAATTTCTCTTCCATTGTAAAAATCTTGGATTACAACCCATTGAAGGGTTTGATGTAACCTCCCCAAGTAAAGCTTAAGGGGGGATGTTAGAAGATTAATCTTTACTTGGTAAAGGTTATTCTTTAATTGTAATTTTTTATTAACTTGTAGGAATATTCCAAAGGAATCCCTACAAGTCTTTTGTCTTTTGTCATCTCACACATGTGTGAGGATGACTTATTTTTTAATTCCTTTATTAAGGAATATTTGTAACCACCTCCTTAAGAGGTGACACTTTGCACACACATAGATGAATGGTGGCATTCATTGAGTTGGGAGTTACATTCTAACTCCTCTTTCTCACCTCTACCTATTGAGGTGCCTCTCCTCTCATTCTTCAAGATTCAATCAAACAAGCTAAGGCTGAAGCTCTCTCTCTTTGTATTATTCTTTAGGCATTTTGCCTCCATTCATAATATTGGGGTTTTTTCTTGTTTTTCCCCTTAACAAATTCTTGTGTCTCTCTTGCTTTGGTGGTGCTTGGTTTGGCTACTTCAACTTATTTGGTAATCTCTTTCCTTCAAACAATTGCTCTTTATTAGTACTTTCCATTGCTCTTTTTATTTCCTTTTAGGAACGATAGCCACCTAGGCATAGATGTCTTTGGAAAGGATAGGTGCATGACATTGAGGTAAGGTCCGAAGTTGAATCGAGATCTAAAAAACCTAAACTATAGAGTAAAGAAGAACTTGAATTGGAGATTGAACAATAAGAAGAAGAAAAATCAAAAGAGGAAGGATAAATTTTGAGAGGTACTCTTGCTAAACTCTTTGGTACTCCAAGGTACAACAATTTTTGCATTTTTGGGGTTGTATAGGGATAAATGGTTATTGCATTCATTGCCACTAGTGATACTTATAATTTCATAGATGATAGATTGGTAGGAAAGAAAGCTCTCAAAACAAAGGATTTCCAAGGGTTCAATATAATGGTGGTTGATGGGTTCACTATCCAATATACTAGGAAGGTCTCTTAGCTAAATGTTAATTTTGGAGGATATGATATGAAGGATGATCTCTATGTTGTCAATATAGGAGACACAAATATGGTCCTAGCTATACAACGGTTGCACTCATTAAACAAGATCTCATAGAAACTTTAGACCATGGAACTAAAGTTTTAGTTTGAAGGGAAAGAAGTGATACTTCAAGGAATGATAAATAGAGCACCAAAGATGGTATTTTTTAAAATAATGGAGATAGTATTTTGTCATGATCAAGAAACATGGACAACTTTGTGCTCAATGACTATGATAAAATCCTCTAAAAATAAGAAAGCATATGATGTGGATATTGGCTTTCTCTTTGTGGTATATTGTCCTTGATGAAAAAAATGATTGGTGATTGAATTGATTGGTGATTGGTCTAATGATACTTGGTGCTCTTTGTGTTTACTTTGGCATATTCAGTAGTTTGGTGATCATGCCTTGGGTTGATGCATTTGGGTGCATTTTTTCATCACATATTGTGGCTGATCATGTTGAGATTCATGTGTAGATAAAAGTTATTTTGGAATAGTTGAATTCATTTTGACAGTTTGAAACTTCTTTATTGTACAACAGGTACATTATTTTAGTTACTCATTATCAGATTGATCATAGCATCATTGACAAGGTTCATTATGTATTCATGGCATTCTATTGGTGATTTTCATGGCCGTCTCATAATTCTTTGGTATCCACGGTTATGGTATATTATTTGGTACATGGCTTTTTGGGTTGGCATTTTACTAATGATCTTCTTGACACTTGAGAATGGTATTTCATTTGGCATCAATGGTATGAATATATACACTCATCAGTTGGTTTTTGTCATTTCTTATCTTCAAGGCCAGATTGGCTTGGTGCATATGTTAACATGCTAGACATATAGCTTCACAAGGTTTATTGTATTATACATGAGGTGGAGATGTTTATATTGATACACAGTCAGTCTTGTATCCTTGAGTTGGCTACTATAGCTTCATAAGCAATGGTATTGCTTAGAATTTTCATATCATTTCTTACAAAGAGTATTTTGACATTCTTGGGCCTTCACATGTTATATGGTTTTACATTTTATATTCATTTATATCTTGGAATATGGTTTACTTGTGATATAAGTTGGTTGGCATTAAGATATTTCTATTTTTTTTTAAAGTGCATTATCACTTAAGGCCGACAATATACACTATGGTTATCAGTTTTAAAGTGATTGGCAAGGTGGCATTTCCTTGGTTTTTGATTGAAGGTCGATCATGTTTTGGGATTATACATTGCACATCAGTCAATACATATTTTTTAGAGACTTGGATTGTTGGCATATGTATTATACTTGGTTTGCTTACTTGGCAGCAACAATGTTATTTCTTAATGAGTATGTTGATTGTGTTGACTTGGACAATACGCGTGGATTATGATTTGGCACTCATTTAATATTTCATTGTGCCGGTGACATGGATTTCAAAATGATTGTAATATTATTTTAGGATTTCAAATTTCATTCATTTTGGTTTGGAGTTTTGATGAAGAAAGAAATAGGGTAAACAAAAGTTTGAACCCTAGCACCACCATGCTGGAATTACAGTTGTAGGTTGAGCATGTTAGCTGTGGTATTCTCACTTGGTTTTTAGTTATGATGATCTTTGATGGATGGAAAGATAGTTGGTGGTATTTGCTTGAGATGGAAGCGGTAGTTTGGCTAGTTTTCATGAAGAACTTCAGGGATTTTTTTTTACAGGTTAAATCCACCACAACAGAGGTAATATCTATGCATTATTTTGTTTTTCCAAAGGTAAATCTGGTAAATGAGAAGTAAAAGAGGAAAATAAAATTAGTTTCAGTTTCAAAAATTTTTATTAACTAATCTAAAACTACTTTGAACCTGAGTGTAAACTCAAGGGTTTCATCTCACAGTGGTATTTTCATCTTCATGTCATTGATTTTTTCTTAAAAATCCTTGATTGATATCTTACCAGATTATAAACTCTGGTTATTGAATACATGTTTTCTTGACAAAGATGAATAAATTTTTTACAAACATTGTATATATATATCTTTGCAAAAAACACTTGAAAGTGTGTAATGTGAAGAGAAGAAAAAGTCTAGACAAAATATTATTGTGAAATCATACTATAAAGAGGAAGAGTGGAATCATATTGTTTTTCATCTCTGATTGTATTACAAAGATTATTTTTGAATTGGACATTATTGCAAAATCATTTTGTATCTTATTGTAATTTTAGGACTGCAAAGAATGATTACAATTATAAGGTTTTGATGGGTTGCAATATCTTGAATGTTTGATGAAGTTGGTGCTTCAGAAAGATTATGGGAGTTGGTGCTCCACATTGTTACAGAGTTGGTGATCTTTGATTAATAAAAGGGAAATTTGAGTGAGTGGTTTTTATACCCTAAGAGGGTTTTTCCACTCAGGAAATCTTTGTGTTATGTGATGTTATTTGTCTCTCATTTTGTTTCATGTTAATGTGCTCATTTATTCAATGCTCTGATACTTTTAGTGTGCTCGAAAGGTTCATATTTCAAAATTTTGTCATGCAAAGTTAAAATTGTTCAAATCTATTTTCAAAAAATCCTTTTGTTAAGCAAATTAAAAGTGCATTAGAAAAATTTGTAGTTCTATTTCAAAAGCACATACAAGATTGTTCACACACTAATTGAACAATATCATATGATGCTTTTAACATGGGTTTTAAATGTTAATCGAGTTTCATGTCAATCTAATTTAACGTGTTAATGTACACTTGCATAAACAAGTCTGCCACATTGAGTTTAAATTAGTATAAAGTTTCATTATGCTTTCAGAGTCCAAAGTTAAAAATTATATCACTCTGATTCACCCCCCTCTCAGAGTGAATCCACTTCCAACAGTGGATGTATACAATATCTTGGACAAGCACAATAAAGTCTTTAGCAACATTCCTTTAGGGAGACCACAAAACAAAGTCTTTGAGCATGCCATTGAGTCTGAGGATGGTACTAATCCTATCATTACCACTCCCTATCACCATCCCATAAGGCATAAGGAGGATATCTAAAATGCAATAAAGGAAATTCTAGACATGAGGTTCACCAAACTTAGTTCAATTCCTTTTTCTTTATCTATAGTTATGGTGAAGAAGAAATATGAACTAATGAGGATGTGTATTGATTATAGATCATTAAATGAGAAGACTATAACATATCTATACCTGATCCCCATGATTGATGAATTGATAGGTGAGATTCATGGAGGGGCTTATTTTTCAAAAATAGATTTAATATCAAGCTACCATTACATCCAAGTCCAAGAGGAGGATATTCACAAGACGATATTTTGGTGCTACTATGAGCACTATGAATTTTTGGAAATGTTGTTTGGTTTGAAAATTCCCTAGCAACCTTCTAGTCACACATGAACCAATTTTTTTGCAAGTAATTAAGAAATTGTGTTTGTGTCTTATTTTATGACATCTTTATCTTTAACAAGATGTGGGACGAGCACTAATGGCATATTGATGAGGTGTTTGGAAACACAATATTTTTGCAAAGGAGTCAAAATGTGAGTTTTCCATGATAGAGATTTTATATTTGGGGCACATCACCAGTGCAAAGGGAGTCTAGGTGGATATGAAAAAAATCAAAGTGATTATGGATTGGCCTCCCTCAAATACTTTGACATAGTTGTGATAATTCTTTGGCCTTTTCAACTACTATAGAAGATTTATTAAGGGGTTCTCTCAATTGGTCACCCCCTTAATTAATCTAAAAAAGAAGGGATATTTCACATGGAACAAGGTTACATAGTGAGCATTTGAAAAATCGAAGGAGGTAATGAGCTCATGTTTTGTGTTAGCTATTCTTGATTTATCCATTCCCTTTGTTTTGGAATATGATACATTAGGAGAAGGAATTGTAGTACTTCATATGTAAAACAAGCATCCAATTGCATTTATGAGTTGAAAACTCACAAAGGCGGGAAGAGGAATCTCCTTATATGATATGGAAAATTTGGCTATAATTATGTATGCATTAACTAAATTTAGGAAATACTTGGTAGGTGGTTGATTCATGGTCAAGACTGATCACAACAAGTTGAGGTATTTTATTAGCCAAAAGGATATGAAAAAGTGGCAACAAAAGTGGGTAAGAAAACTTCAAGTGCATGATTTGACATTGAATATGTTAAAGGAAAATAATATTTTGTTGTTGATTCATTATCTATAAGACCAACTTTGTGTTCAATGTCTCACATCTTTGTTGATTTGAGTGTAGAAATCATAGCAGAATATGATAAAAATATGTTTGTAGCTATTGTATTGGAAGGGAAGCTACTAGATGATAGGTACACATGTAAAATAATTCTCTACAATAGAAGAATCTACTTGCTGTCAAAATAAAAAATAAAAGGAAATAATTTAAGAGTAGTTCATGATACTCCCTTGGTAGATCAACCTAAGTATTTCAAGAGCTACAAGATTATTAGGAAAATATTCACATGGAAGGGACTCAAGGATGATTTCCTATGTAATATAAGATAATTAATTGTTTTTTAGAGTAATAAAATAGAACAAACATTTCCATTATGCCTTTTTCAACCCTTACCTATTCCGAAGTAGAAGTGGGAGAGTGTTTTAATGAATTTCATACTAGGCTTCCTAAATTCAAAAGTAAGGATTGCATATATTTTGTTGTAGATAGAATCACAAAGTATGTAAATTTATTTGATATTTGTTAAGACCTTTAAGGTACCATAACTTCTTGATTTGTTCTTTTAGTTATCCTTGTGCAAGTGTTCTTTCTAGAAGATAGAACATGAAGAGAGTATTTCAAATCTACCAAGAGGAATTTTACAAAAATATGTATGGGGAATAAATAATATATAGAAGAATCATAAGGGTTATGATGGTGAGAACACTAGTTTGTAAGTAGATGAAATTTGGTGGGCTCTAGCTCGAGATGTTGTTGGTAGGGGACATTACATGCTAGGAATGGGACTTTTGATAAGGGGAAAATCAATGAATCTTTAATAGTTGGGGAATCAAGGAATGAATTTGCTAACCATGATAGTGAATCATAAGGTCAAAGTACCTTTAGATGGAAAGGTTGTGCTAGACTCCTCTAAGACTAGATAAGGATAGAAAAGAGTTGGAGGTTCCTATGTCAAAAGGGGTTTCTTGGCCCAAATTTGGGAATGATTATTCATATGTAGATACGGGAAAAGAATGTTGTGTTTGGTATAAATAGGGCTTTATAGATGTGTCAAAAAAATGTCAAGAATAAATAGTGCTCTCATAAAGGTAAGGTTGTAGATATGTTGAATATAAAGATGGGAGAAGAGGTGAAGGATGAGATGAATCACTACAAATATATGACACTAATAGGGAGATTCAACTCAATTTGGGATAAACTTTCTTATTTAAATGCATGGTTAATGTTGAAATTTCATGCCCCCCTTCATTTCCCATCAATTATAACCAATTTGGGAGATTCTAAATGGGCCATATTGCTTATTATAGCATCTTTGGTTGTTGTATTAATGCCACCTTTCATGTCTTAGTCAAATACCCTAGTTGAAAAACCAAAATTTGATTAGTGTTGAGTTTTTAAGATATTAGAGTTTTGGGGTTGTTCATGCCTACATACCTTCCCTATTGATCTTGAATCCTTTCAAAATCAGATAAGTGTTGCTTTGTTGATCTTGAACCTTACCTAGAAAGCTTATGAAAGTGGCTAAGTTTCTAGCTTGTCGACCCTTTCAAACAATTAGGGTTTCCCTTACCTTCCTACCATTCCTTAGCATTCCCGATATTTGAATTTTGAAGGGTAAAATGTTGGCTACATGTCAAAATTGTCAATTTTTTTAGAATTTTTGGGTTTCCCTTGCCTTCCTACCATTTCTTGGTATTCTTAATCCTCAAAGCCCAAAAGTATTTTAAAATATTAAGTCCTTTTCCTTTGTTATATTTTTGGACTTCTTCATCCATCCATCCCCATTAGAAATATCATTTCGTTGTCCCCTCTTTGATGCCCCAATTCTCGACATGTAATATGAGTTCTTCCCACCCCTTGAAAATTTGAAATTGCATTGATTGTTCTATGTATCCTATTAGAGTCAAACTTTCTCTTTCCATGCACCCTCGATGGTTTGAAAATCTACCAATGTCTTTTGAATGTTTATATGTATTTATTAGTTTTGGAGTTTCAATATTTCTCTTACCTTCCTACCATCCCTTGCTCAAACCTCCTAAAATTTCTCTTTATATTTCAAACTTTTGGACTTCTTCATCCATCCATCTCTTTCAAACTTGTCATCTCAGTCACGTCCTCCTCAAAAGTCTGATTCCCTAAAATTTACCTTAGTGCACTCCAAGATTCATCTAAGTCTTTCAGATTTTCGGTCATCCCCATTTCAACTTCCCCTTCCATCTATCCTTGAAAGTTCAATTTTTGTTTATTCCTCCATAATATTTATCAAATTCAAAATTTTGGCTTTTCTCATCCTTTAGTACCAAATATCTTACCCCCCATAGTAGGTTGTTTGATGGGAGCTCGATAGTTTGATGGTTTAACAAGGTGTGAGTGTTAAAGGTTTATGTTGGTACATTTAGGATTTAATGCTTCTCTCCCAAACCTAATGGTTTGATGTGTAAGTGCTTGATAGCTTGATGAATTTTCTATGCCTTTGTTGGAGGTTTGCAGATTTTAATTCCATTGTCAAGACACAAGAATAGAATCTTGGAATAAGAAGATTAGTGTTAGGTATATTAACTTTCTCACCTACCCATGTCCCTTTTCCCTCTAGCATGACCCTCCTTTTCTGTGCAACATTAATTCTAGAGGCAAAATTTATAGAAAAGAGATGGACTTCCATACTCCTTGGGAATGCAAACAAACAGTTCATGAAATATTTAGGTTTAAAATATCATAAATATCTATTAGGTAGACATAGCAACTACCTAGAATTATAGAAGATTATTGAATTCTAGGGTCCTTATGCAAGTTTTCATATTTTATTTTCAAGGAATCTTTTATAATATATATTGTGATAGGTCGAATGTGAGCGTTAGAAAGTAAGCAACAAGTAAAAGAGTGCAAATAAACAACTAAAAACAACCTACACCTCAAGATTAGCCTAAGTTGGAAACAATGCAAGATAAAAGCAACAAATGGAACTTTATACCTTGCGTTGAGTCGATCCTTTGGTTGGCCCTTCGATCTTGGATGTGTATGCTCCTTGGATGGCAAGTGGATGCAAGCAAAATGATGTTGTGAGGATGAGTGCAAATGGATGAAAGATGTGAAAATGGCTAAGTATAAGTTGAGAAACAAAATTGCAAGAGTTTGGCTAGCAAAATGATCTCCCAAAATGAGAGAAAAGAGGGGGTATTTATAGGATTTTTGGGAAATCCTAGGGGAAATGGACGGTTGAGATTGATCCACCAAATATCAAGATGTAGGGCTAAGGTGAGTTGAGAACTCACAAGCCCTCACATCTTGACATGTGGCATGTGAGATAGCCCTAAAAGGTGAAGTGGACATGAGGTGGAAGGAAAAGGACATGACATGGAGAGGGGTACAAAGTATCTTGGGATTGGACAAGATCTCCTCATAAAGGAGGTACTTGTCCCCATGTTGGGAGAGGACAAGTGGGGAATTAAAAATTCCTCAAATATTCTCATGGGGAAGAGGGAAGGAATTTAAAATTCCTTAAATGCATTGGGAGATTAAAAAGTGAATTAAAAATTCACATGGGGAAGGGAGATGCCTTGTCAAAAAAGAAAAGCATTTAGTAAGGTTGACTAAGGACACATGTCATAAAGGACATGGGGAAGAGAAAAGGAATTTAATATTCCTTGGAAGGATAAAAGGAATTAAAAATTCCTTGAGAGGTTGATTAGGCTAGTTAGTGAAGGATTAGAGGATGGTTAGGTGGCTAAGAGAGATTAGAGGCCAACTTGCAAAAGTTGGAGGATGTGACACATCCTAATCAAGGATTAGGCATGTGCACATCCTAATGATAAGATGAAGAAAATTAGGATGGGGGATGTGACATGAAGGGAATTAAATAAATGGAATATTTATTTAATTCAATTGATGGAAGGAGGATTAAAGAGATAAGGTATTATTGATTAAATACCTTAGGGATTTGGCAGAATTAAAGATATTAATTAAATAATAGTAGTATTACTTAATTAACGAAAATAAGGAAAGGGGATGAATTTGGATAAATTAAGTGTCCAAATTTAGACATCTACATTTTGCCCCTCTTTGAGATGGTGTTACAAGTAGCATTCAAAGATCATTAAAACATAGAACCTAGAAGAAGATGGTTAGATTGGAAAAGATGCCCAGTCATTCAAAAAGTGACTAGGAAGGAAGATGATGGGGGGAAATATGAAAGTTAGGGATGAAGGGTGCCCCCTCGAGAGGACATGCGGGTTCAAGAGAACACGGGTCGGCTCTCGAAATGGATGAGATGATGCAAGGGGAGTTGAAGAAGATGATGCAATGTGATGGAAGATTGGGAGGGGAGTGTGATAAAGGATGAATGGATGGGGGGGATTTGGGGATGAGAGATGAAATGCAATCTAAATGCAATTTTCCATCGTCGGAGCACTAATTTTTGCTATAGCATAAGACACAAGACGCCAGGGTATGAAGAACCAAGGCAGATTGGTGTCTAATGCAGAAAACAAACATAACAAACAAGAAGGCTATCCCAACACCCCAAAGTCACGATGACCTTGGTCGGGCCAAGTATTGGGATAACCACAAGCACACAAGGATGCCCCAGCATAACACAAGACCTCAGGGATCTTGGTGGGTACTACGTGGGACAACCAAGAAGACAAAGAAAAGATCAAGATATACCCCTATGTTGACGAGTCAAAGCACACCATGATATGATGGATCAAGGCGACAATGACAAGTGATGATAGGGAGCTCAAATGATAAACAAAAGCCAAAAGCATCAAAAGATCACAATGAATTTCAAATGTCCTTTGCCATAAGATCAATCAAGGGGATGGATGGGATTGATGAGGTCTGTTAGGAAGGATGCATCCTTTTGAGACCGATGATGGATACTAAAAGATTGATATGATGCAGGATATTCAGAACTGATTGGATTTAATGATACAAGTGAATCTCATTTGTTAAGATCTAGCTAGATAAGGGCATAGCTTGACGACGCGACACAAGAGACATGACACAAGATAAGAGACTTCGATGGATGGTAAAGACAAGATAGACAATAGGAACAAGAGTTGAAGACTGATGATGGATGATAAAGGATCAGATGGGAAAAGCAGAAAGACCGATGATGGAACCCCGGGGGCGGATCAAATGATCGACCTTGCCTACGTGAAAGCGCAGGGGCAACATAGTTCGACAAATGACCAATGACAAACGATGGATGAAAGATGATGAGATAACCTTAGATAAGGGGATAAAAGGATTGGATCGACATGATGGGACAAGATAGACCTGTTGGATTGGATCAGAGGATGATGGCTACACAAAGCTCAGGGATGGGATAGTTATCCAAATCATCAAAGATGAAGTGGGTGGATGATGTGATGGAAAAGATGTGCAAAAGAAGCAGAAGTGATGGTGATAAGATAGATGACATTGGATTGCGTGGGGAAAAGTCTATAGCTAGGTACTAATGACAAGGGATTATGAGATGGGTTGAGGGTCAAGGATGGGGGGAAAAAGGATTGTCGGGATGGACGATGAGGAAAAGGTGGCCAGATGGATTGATGATTGATTCGAGGAACGAGAAGGTGAAGGGTAGGAATAGATGGAAGATTATTCAGAATGAGTAAATGATTGATCAAGATTATTGAGTGAGAGTTTGAAATGATATAAGGAGGTGTGATGAATGTTTGAGATGAGAGTTGAAGAAGATGGAGGGAGGGATCTTAAGACTTTGTTCGATACCCAAAGATCTGGACTGTAGAGGGATGAAAGCTCAGATTAGGGGTTTGGTTAAGCTCAGATTGGGATAGGATTAAAGCTCAGATGAGGATTGGATTGAAGACTAGAATGATTGGAGGATGTGATGGGATGAATTCTACACCAAGTTCCGGGGTTTAAAGGGCGTAAAATGTTGACAATCAGATTTTTCCAAATTTGGCAATTTGCAAAAATTGTCAAATTTTGCCATTTTAGGAAATTTCATGGTCGCATGTTTTGAGAGTCCCAATTTTTCCAAGAAATACCCATTGGTGAGATAGGATGAATTGCCAACTAACATCCCAGATGCGAGATATGCATTTTGAGTTATGAGTGAAAATAATTTTTCAAAATGCTGGAAAAAACACTAAATTGGGATTTTGAGGGTCTAGATGAAAGTTTGAGGCCCCGAAAATGGGTCAAAACGGGTTCCAACGGCTTTCAAAGAAATAGTTGGAAATCCACTCGTTATCTCATAACGCAACCACCCGTCAAATTTCAGATCAAACGGACACCCGAGTCAAAAGTTATGGCCTCCGGAAGTTTTGGTGTAAAAATCAAAACCCCCAAAAATATGGTTTTTCAATAAATTTTAAAAATTTCAAGACATGGGTTTTGTCCGGGGCGTCGAAAGGAAAAATGGGTAGGAATTTTTTTTTT